>WTSP01009772.1:0-66761 GCA_025331215.1 Actenoides lindsayi
GGGGTGTTGGGAGGATATTGCGTTTGGGTGGGTGTTTTTGGGGGTGGGTGGTGGGGGGGGGTGTGGGGGGGGGGGCGGGGGGGGGGGGGGGGGAGAAGTGCCTAAAACTTACCCCAAAATAAAAACTACTATGGCTGAAAATTCGTATTTACATATAAATGATAAGTAGCTCATCCATTTACTTTATGCCATCTAAATGGATTGACCTAGTGCTGCCTTCTAAGTCATCAGAAAAAAAAAAAAAAGAAGAAGAAAAGGAAAGTCAGGGTTTAAGGGGTTTTGGTTGATGGCTTTGTTTGTTTGTTTTGTGGTTTCTGTGTTTTGGTCTTTTTTGGTTCAATTTTTTTGTTGTTATTTTTTGGTTTTACAGTGCTTGCATATAAATCTATCAAAACCTGGTTCATACCAGAATAATTTTTATACATGAAGTTAAATTTATATATCATTAAACAACTGACAGCATATTTATTTAGTTACACCATGCATTTTCTACCCCTTTTTTCTTTTTTAATTCACCTTTCTAGGGCTCTGTTGTCTAGAATATTTGAAGAACAATGATTAATTTTTTTAGTTCTCAGATCTAATTGATCATTTCAACATCAGCACTTGGAAGTGCTGTGACATTGAAGCATCTGAATGTCTTCTGTCCTTTCTAGGAATTACTCCTTCAGTCAAAAAAATAAAAAAAAAGGGAGCATATTTCCTTTAAACAGAAAATCTCCTGTGTAAGTTTCCCCTGCTATACTCTCTTTTCAAAGTATTTTCTTACATAAGCATTAACCAATCTTCATTTTTAATACATGGTTCCAACTTGTCCCATAAAAGGAGAGGGCTGCAATGAAAGTAGGCTCTGAAGAGAAGAAAGGCATAGTACAGAATGTCTAGTTAAACTGTGGAACTTGCTACAGCAGGGTCTTGTACAGGGGAAAAACAAAACCAAAACCAACAAAAGAGCAAGGAGAATCTGAATCACAAAGATTCACAGATATGAAGATGCACCTCTGTACCAGGAGATCCCAGAGCTGCAAAGTGTTGGAGGAATATTGTGTGGAAAAGTTTCTTCTTCTTCTTACACTACTTCCAGAACAGTCTGCTTTTGGACACCAACATAAAAGATGCTGAGCTGAGTGAATCCTTGATCTAGTCCCCACAATGGTCATTCTTCACATCAAGCTGATACTTTAATTTTAATGCTAGGATTTGTAACTTCCTAAAAAGCCTACATTCATATGTCAGAGGTTGAGAAGAAATCACAGTAACTGGTGAAGAAAAGTATAGCATTGCCAAACAGTGGCTTTCATCTTCCTCCCCACACACCCCCCTTGCAACAATCTAGTTTTCTGTGGAGATATTATGGTCATAAAGGCACTAGCACCTCCTCCTCTTAAACATCAACTCCTCTACACTACACAACTGTTGAAGCTCCTTCTTAAGAGGGCTCTGATTAGTTTCGGGTGCTACTAACTGGCCATCCATTCACAGCTTGTGTGTAAGTGTGTTCAAGAGAAAGAACGGGGAAGAGGTTTTCTGTCAGTTTGCTTCATATTCAGCTGCATGCTATTAACATTATAATGTTCAAACAGAAATCTCCATCCTAGACGGTTCTTTAAAGCCTGTTCCAAGGACCTTTCAAGAGAAAATTAAGAAGAGGTGGTTATCCTAAAATCAAACAACAGAAAGGCTCTGCTAGTGTTAAGAGTAACAAACAAAAATGGAAAAAGCCAACTTTGTGATTTTTGGAAGTAGCAGCCATAGAGACTTCCTTTCTTCAGCACACTGTGAAACATGTTTACCACCAGTGATATAAAAGCTACTTGATATACATACCCAGATACTACCTAAGCTACTTTTTGGCTTCTGGCACAAAAGGAATCTATTTAAGTAGGAACTACATACAACTCCCTCGAATTCCCTTTTAATGTGAGATAAGATTTTTGGTGCAAGTGATCATTGGACAGCCATGCCAATCGTAAATGGCAAGGCAAGACAGAACATCCAGCTGTATAATGAGACTAAATAAACAGTTAATCAAGAGAATAATTGGAAGCTGATGACATTAACAGATCCCCTGATATCCATTACAGTATTATGAAATGTAGTTGAGCACTTACAGCTTTAAACAGCACGACAGGACACCTGACTTGTACTCCCAGTTTTGTATGGCCTTCAAATCAGTTTACCACATCATCCTTCAATAATATTGACTTTCAACTACATAATAATAATAATAATGATGATACTGTGGTAGAATAATGTCTCGCTCAACACATGAAACAATAACTTAAAGCACAATGTTGCTATGTTGCTCATACTACTACCTCAATAACGGAGCAAGAAAAATCAAAAGACAGTTTGAATTACTTCAGCTATGTTGCAACGCTGCCCGTGGCTGCACGAACAAGTTGTGATGGATCTGGGGAGTGAAGTAATAGCCCATTCTTTGTGTTTCAGAGGAATTCATTTTGGACCAACGCCAGTCAGATCCCACTGGCAAACTGCCCTTTAGGGGCTGGGGTGGCATAAGGTGCAATTCTGGAAAGCATGTTCTGGTTTGATGATATGAAAAACAACGCAACCCAAAATACAGCTCACTCGTGAACTCACCAAAACATGAACGTAGATGCACATGTAGTAACCATCTAATGAAAATTAGGCAACAAATTATGGAAATCTGTGAAGTTCTCACAGAAAAACTGTACGATAAAATTCAATATTTAGTGTGCTCCACAAATAGTATTTATATTTTATATTCAAAATAAAAATATAACTATAAAATGATGGCACAAGAAATTTCATCTTTGGAATGTCCCAGCAGAATAAGGTTAGAAGAAGCATCCAGAAACCCTAAGACTTCCAAAATGTGTCTAACTGCCTGTTCTAGGATGTGTATGTCTTATTTACAACTTCACAAGATACTTATCAAAAGAAATGAACAGCACATGGTCCATCCAAGAGTTTAACGCATCAGAGATTCACACGTGTCCGGGGAAAGGACAAATGCTTAATGACATGAAAAAAATATCAGAATTAGTGGGGAAACAGAATGTTAAGAGAAGAAGGAAAGAAGCAGAAGTAAAATATAACATTGGTAGAATATTGCCACTCTTTCCAGTGATGGGATTCTGTCTAGTTCTGCCAATTCCCTAAACTGGAACAAAGTACCAGTTTAAAACAGGCAGTTATCAAAGAATAGCAGGATGGTCATATAACAAAGACAATGCAGAACAGGCCTTCATCCAATACAAGTAAGTCTTTCATTACTTAGAAGAAATACTTGCATTCTGACTAATAATATCAAACATTTTTTTGCTAAACAGAGAAAAAAAAAAAAAGAAGTGGTTGGACTTGATGATCTTGAAGGTCTCGTCCAGCCAAAACTATTCTATGATTCTATACTTGGCTTTGGTGAGGCCACACCTCGAATACTGTGTCCAGTTTTGGGCCCCTCTCTACAAGAAGGACGTTGAGGTGCTGGAGGGGGTCTAGAGGTGGGCTACAAAGCTAGCAAAGGGTTTGGAGAATGTGTCTTATGAGTTATTATTCTGGTAAATTTAACAGGAAAGCATCTACATTACACCAAAGTATCTACAAGAAAACAGCTCTCGTTGAAAGCTGTTCAAGTTAAGCTAACATGGCTGGAATTTGATACTAGACACATTCAGAACATAAATTACGTTCAAATTTTTCTTCAAAATACTAGAGAAATTTTGCAAGATTGGATTCTTGAATGCAAAAAATAATTAAATCCGTAACAGATATTTTCCTAGTTGTAGTTTAATTAGGTCACAGGAATGAATTAATTCCTGCATTATGCAGGAGTTTGGACTAGATGACCACACTAGTCCCTTCTGGTTTTTTAATCACTTTAATTAATTAAAGCAGTAATTATGTTTGCTGAAAGATTTCATATCTTAATGTTCTCTGAGATTCCCTTGACTTTTGTGGTCTTTGTACACCAGTGTTCATTCAAACAGCTTCAAAATGTAGAGGTCTGATATAGACAGGAATTAGCTACAGCCAACACCTTTGCTTGTTCTCCCCTTCCCACCTGTCTTTTGGGGTAAGTTGCTAACACACTGTGATTAAAGAGGTTGCTTGCCCTACATGGGACAACAGCATGTGTATTTCCCTGGCTGCCTCTATCCCACTAGTGGTATCAGTCTACTAAAGCATTCATGTTTCTCTTTGGTTCTGTAAAGTCTCTCTCTTGTGCTCAAAGTTTCTGAAATTTCTGAAAGCACCTTTTGGTGATTTCAAAATGGACTTGTTCTAGCTCTTTGTCTTGACAAGGACCTATATTTACCCCTAAATTAGGAGCTGAAAAGGCAGCTGGGCACAGAAGACTATGCAACACGCACACAACATACAATTAAAGTAACAAGAACAGTATGGAAAGGGGGGCAGGGAATAAACATGCACAGACAAGAATGCACCTTCTTTCCCAAATGGTTTTCACTATCAGTTATATCTTGCTTCCACTTATTCAAGAAAAAGAAGAGCTTGATCATTCCTACTGGGAAAAGGCAGCTTCCCATATGAGATGCTGCTTCACAGGGAAATAAAGCAGCATATTCTTATCCCTCACTTCCATGACAATTCAGCGTGTGCAAGAGTAACTAACAAAATTGAAGGCAGCATTAAAACATAATTATCCTTTAAATCTTACCTCGGGGTCTCAAGGTTCACTCTTTGTTACCCACACCTTGTCTCCAAGATTCAGGTGGTGGAACTGATTTACACTGAGTGACAGGGCTTCTCTATAAGCTCATCCTTTTCTTCTGCTTTCCACTGCAGGTTCTACAGTTTCTCCACACGACTCACAACACAGAAGAGCGAGCCAAGGTACTGCACATGTACAGCACACAAACCACAGAACAGTAAACTACCCAACAGCCTACCTGCAATGCCCAGGTCAGTTAATTTTCAAGTTCCCTTTCCATTATTCTACAAGTTGTAGTTCAGATATTGTCTTTGTTCACACATTATTTCACACAGAATAGTCTCTGCAGTTAAAACTTCTGGACACCTCAGAACATAATAATAATTGGAAATTACTAATGCTTGGCTTTCCACACTGTGGAGTGAAAAGCCATGTGAAATAAAATGAATGTAAAATAGAACTGTACCAATGATACATGCCAGACTGTAAAACAAAAGTCCATGGGAAGAATTCCAAGAGTCTTACATAGAGTTGAAGATGCTATTTACTCTCAGTAGAAACTCAGAAAACATTGACATGGAAAGCGTTCTGCCTTTTTGAACTGTTGCTTTTTATATCTGTAAAATTACTATATTACTATATAAATTTCAAAATAAAGAATATAATCCATTTTGAGACTGCCTAATGTATAGAAATTATTTTCGTATGACAAGAGCTGCACGTTATGGCTTCTCATTAACCACATGGAAACATTAATGAAAATGAGTTACCTAAGACCATCCGTGCATCATAAAGAACGTGGGAGACACGGGTGAGGTGCTGAGGAGATCACTTTGCTTCAGGGAATTTTCACATTCTAAGGTAGAACATTATGGAATAGTCAGCTGAGCTTTATTTCCATATATTAACTTATATTCCTATAAGTTAGAGACAGAAAAAACTAATAGAACAAATGAGATATCCTTGCAACGGCAGCAAATATTTGGTTGCTAATGAGTTCAGATGCCCCAATATGGACTCTTTTCTTTAAGGTCTGGTTAGGAAGCAGCCACAGTATATTTGTTGTGTAGATGCCAGCTACATTTTTTTTCTGCCACTGGCCTTTTCTCCAGCTGCACCCATTTCATCCAAGCTCTGAAGGGAATAAGGAAAAACAAGCCAAAAAAAAAAAAGGGGGGGGGGAGATTAGCAGTACAATGAAAGAGAGAAATAAACAAAAGGCTAACTGGCACAGAAACCTCAAGGCTCAGGAAGAATTGTAAAGCTGACAAAATCATAGATGTTTAATGTTTAGTTTAGGAGTCAGTTTAGTTGCCTGTGTTTATTTGTTAAAACTGGAGACGACAAATATTCAACGTATACAATAACGGAAGTTAAACTGTGCTTCTAACAATTTGCCAGCAAACTTTCTACTCTTTAGTATATCCCCTAATCAGCAATACATCACTGTCTCTGATGGCCTACGTGTGACAAACGTCTGGAATATAAAACAGGCATCATGGGCATTCTCTCAGAGTAACTGTCATGACAAAAAAAAACCCTGCCAGCAGAAGCAAAACAAATGTTTTTGAAACAAACCAACAAGTAAGAAAAAACAGATTGCATACTTCTAACTACGCTAGGAGAGAGAAGATCCAGAGATGAAATGCACCGACATATATAAATATATACATATATGCATGCATGTGTGCTTTATATAAGTAGTGGTGTGTATGTATATACATGTGTAGATGTATGCAAATAAAAAAACCACACAGATACATGTATTTCTGTTCAGCTGCAAAGTATTCAACAAATGAGGCCTTTCTGCAATAAGCATGCCCAGCAGCAAAAGGCACAGAATCACAGAATGTTAGGGGTTGGAAGGGACCTCTAGAGATCAAGTCCAACCCCCCTTGCCAGCAGCAGGAACACCTAGGGATGTGAATCGTGTCCTGTCAGAACACACACTAAGTGCTGCATTGCATCATTCACCACGTCCCCTTATCCTTCCTCAAAAAATCAGAGGAAAAGGTTTTAAAAACATAACCGAAAACAACTTTTTGGTTACAGGCTGCAAAAGAATCTTCCATGAGCGCTGTTTTAATGATGCTGGTTCAGCAAACTCCCTGGATCCTGTAATCCCCTTTTTAATCTCTGTTATATACTTAGTGCCTTACAAGGATCAAAGGAACATGCAACATCCTTATTAGACAGCAACGTTACAACAGGACAGGTTGGGGGAAATAAAGATTAACAAAACTTTTTCTTTGGTGGTTTTTTTGTTTGCTTGTTCGTTCCAGTTTTTTTTCAAGCAACATTATTTTGAGTGGTATTCAAGACAAGATTCCTTTACAACCTCTAATTAAAATCTCTTAATGAGTAGAGGGATCTTCCAAATCTGGAAAACTAAATCACATAAATGGATTGCAGGTCAGTTTTCAGATGATCAAAAAAAAAAACAAACAAACCAAAACAAGCTTCCCACAAAGAGCATAAAAGCTGTTGATTAAAACACAGCAAAGCAAACTACATTTCCTGATTTATCACCTTTACTCTAGCACAGGTAAACTGATTTGTTTTACATATCAGACACCTCTAAGCGTTCTTTGTGCTTATTAAAATCTAGTGTTTTAACAAAGGAGGGCTCTACACTGTAGAAATGTCATCAAATTAAAGTCTAATAAAATATTCTTTCCACTAATCCTTGTATAAATACAGTAATTTTAAAGCCAACACTTAACTCCAAAGAGAGATTCTACAGAAGCTTACTGGTTTGTCTCTCAAACTACGGTCCAGAGCATGATTATAATGGAAAATTCTGGCTGAACAAAATCAGGATTCTTTTTTATTATGCTCGTGACACATCCTACTAACACACACACACAAAAAGGATTTTTTAATTTTACCATTAAGAATTCAGGTGTGGGTCACAGTAGCTTGAACACTCTTTCCTTAATTGTGCAACAATATGCAGATTCTTTGTTGTTCTGAATCGCCTAACATTGTAGATTATAAGAAAGCAGATCTACTTCAAAAACTATTTTCTAACCATTTCAAAAATATTTTGTATACTTATCATACAGTACCTAAAAGAAGTAATCTGAGATGTTTAGATGTGAAATAATCACCTGCAAATTTTTATGCAGGACAAGTTTCATAAAATCCTAACTTACCAGTGTGCTTTTTTTTTTAAGTTACCCTCCACTAACAAGATAGTTTGATCCCTATTATTATTACAGGTATCCTAAATAATTGTTTAATAAATTAATAAAGTATCTTGTTAATGGAGGGTAGTAATAATAACAGGGATCGAAATATCATGCCTTTGAATGTTTTGTTTATTTTTAAAGAGAAAGAGTGATTTACACATATCCAAATATAAACGTCATTTTACCCTGAGCAAAGATATTGATAAACTAAGCACACCAGTATGGAGGGAAAACAGGGAGACCTCTAACACCAGATTTCAAAATACACAGCAACACACAGAAAAAGCTGTGACGGACCAAAAGAACAAAGTATATCAGCCATTCTTTTACTAAAGTTCAAATGGGGAACTGTGTGAAGGTAAGGAAACTTGTTAAAAAGAAATGAACAGGACAGCTAAAAAAGTTGAATCCTCCCAGAAGGCATAAAGACTGCAGAGATTCACTATACTGGAAGCACAGCATGCACCTAATAGAAGGATTTGGGAAAAGGTGGAAGCTGGCACGGATAAACATGCCAAACACATTTGCTACGATGAGCAGATTTTTTCCCCGTGTCTTTCATCCTCTGAACAGGCTACAGTAACTTCTGATTTCAAGTTTCCAACTCCAACTCAGTTGCCATTGTCATTCACTACATACATATTTCATTCGAATAGGAAGTTTGGAAAGAAGACCGAACTATTATATAAGAGCAAAGCCAATGGTGGATGTAGTAGTCTCCCATGAAAGAGAAGACATTTTAAGTTTGCTTCTGAAGTGTGATCTCTTTCAACCTTCCCCTTCTTTCCTCAGAAGCAATTAACACATACCTTCAGAACAGAGGCACAAATTATGCACAGTCTGAATCACGCTTGCTTTCTCTCAACCAGCACAAAAACGTTTGCTTATTTTTACAGATAACACAGCCTCACAATGATCGAGCTCATTTTAACATGCACGTAGAGAAAAAACTGTTATAGTGGGAACAATGAAGACGTAACGAGGAATTAATGATCCTGAGGTATATACTGACCCAACTAAGCTGCCCTAGCTAGTACCCATGTGCCAGTCTAAGTGGCTTCGGAATGACCCCACACTCTGTCCTGTCATGCTAGCTTGCAGGTGTTACAGGAAGATGTGTAGATGTTACAGGAGGATGTACAGATGGTCTCATCTGAGGTTCTATCATGTATGACCTGTCCTTCATGGACATTTCACATTTTAGATGACAAATTAATGGTTTTATTGTGAGGGGAAAAACCCATCTTTAATTGATAAATTTAGTGGTGAGAAAGAAGACTATAAAAGCATGGCAGGTGGTGAGGTATGTTGAACCTCACCAAGAATGGGACTTCTGTGCCATGTGTCATGGATGCCTTGAAGAGATCTGCTTGAGGCTGACACACCTCAGGGTTCCCAGCATCAGAAGGGACAGGATTAACTTATTACTCTCACTTTCTAATCAGTCAGTAAATAGTATTTAACCACATTCATGTCGGAGTCATTTTTCTCACCGAGATCTAGAACAACTAAGTATGAAAGAACTGTAAATGACTTGAAATCGTCTTTAAGAACAAACCCTTTTTTAGTAGCACATCTCCCGTTCAGCCAATGATAGAGAACAGACTGGGCTGCTTTGATGGCCTCCATCAGGAACTGAACTCCACAATTTACATGTGTATGAAAAGGGGAGTGCTAACAATACCTATTATTTGGTCCAATGCAATGTTTAACATTTTAAATACATGCTTCATTAGAGCAATGCCTTTTGCCTGCCAGACTGAGGCTGTTTCTGTATGGTGAAGTACACGCATGGTATCTTCATCTCTGCCAATATTTGTGCCTTCCTCCACCTTTTAGCTATCAAATTCTACTGAACATAGAAGTGAAGTAAAAGGATGATAAAGGAATTATTGTTGCTCTTTCAAGAAGCACAACACCGCAGTAAAAAACTAAACTTATGAAGGGAAGACTATAAAACGCAAAAGTAGAACAAATAAACCTACATCAAAAAACAACCCAAAAAGTCTCCATTTCCATGACAACAGGAACACAGGATTAAGGGCCAGTACACTTCAGAACTTGTTTTCTCTGACAGTACACTAACTGTTTGGTTGGGTTTTTTTTAAACAGAAAAATCTCTTCCTCTAGAGTCTTCCCATAACCAATCTGATAAGAGAACACAAGACAAACGATTCCTTTTGATACACAAGCAAGAAAACCTCACTACACGGTGCTTAAAGGAAAGAACCTTAGCTATTGTGAGCAATGCTGAAGGTATTTATCTCAGAAGTAAGCCCACAGCTTAGTTATAAAACTACAGAAATGCTGCAAAATTCTCACACACCCATTCTAGGTGGTTGTATGAAGTTCATTTAAAAAACCCAAGTCCTTACAGTTTTGCTGTTAAGAGACTGTTCTACATTGTTATGTAGAGATCTATAAATTCCCTTCCTCTTTGTTCAGTATAAATAAGCAGCAAGCATCTTTTCATGCAGCCCCAATGTTTTACCCATTTATTTAAATACGCATTGAAGCTGTAAAGAGAGAGAAAGAAAAACAAAAAATAAAATCAGTCTTTCCTAATGAAGGAAGTATACCAGCCTTCATATATCATAACTGTATCTGTACCATCCCTTTATGGAGATCCCTGTTCAGAACCAAAATTAACATTTTAGCTTTAGTTATTGAAACACATAATGCCCTTCTTTGTATATAAAAAAAAAAAACCAACAAAAAAACCCCACCTTCTTCTTAATGCTATTTCCATCTTGTTATTCTCTCCAGTTTCTTTTGACCTAGTGAAATTCCAGAACTGCTGCTGTATATCAGGTTCATTAGCTGGACAACATAATTCACTGGACCCAAACTTTCTGCTGTATCCTGCTAGTACCACAATTTCAGGACCCAAACTAACTTCACCATTGCCAGTACCTCTTTTCATCTTAGCAATGTCATCCACAAAAAGATCTCAGCTCACTTCGTTTCAGCTTTTTCATTTCTTGCTCTTTCATTTTCTAGCATACCAACAACTGTAGCTGGAATTAATTCCTGTCTCTGCTGTGTTTAAATATTTTTCCCCTTCTTTGACTTTGAACTATTCTCAAAAAGAAAATTTACTACAATTTCTCTAAAATACTAATAGATGATCATAAATTGCAGGCATTTAAAAAAAATGGGTACTGCTAAACGTGAAAAACTATGTACTCTAGGTCAGAGTTACTATCACGTTCCACTTGAACAGACTGATCGACAACTACTTTATTCACCAAAATTTTCAGAAAAAAATCATCGTATTGCTACATCCTTACACTATGTTATGTCATTATATTAAAAATGCTGCATTCTGAGAGATCTGTGACTATTAGTGGCTAGATTGCCTAATGCCACTGTTTGCCATAACTTGCACTACATACTCTGTGAAGTAGTGACTCTGGTATGCTCAGTGAAATGGCAAATGTCAAAGATTAAACAAATAAAGATAAACTAGCCAACACACATATACATAACTTGAAAAGAATCTATCCACTGTAAAGCAGCAGAAGTTTCTAAACCTTGAATGCTATCCTTGCAATACACATGTATTTCATTGACTGTGTTAACTATTAGGACAAAGACTAATTAATATATATATAAGAAGTCCATTTAAGCTTTTCTGGGATATGGGAAGGACATAAAATACATCTCTGAAATACATAAGATGTTTCAGCAATAAGAAGAAATGTAGCAGTCGGACGTAATTGTAAAGACACCAGAAATGAAAGTTATTTAAACCTTATTTAAATTAGTTAGAAGTGTGTTACTGGATGACTAGCCATTAGTCCATTGGATGGTGGGATTTTCACCCTTTTGAGGGTCTACACATCTTTCTGAGACTGCACAGAGTAGATTATATACAATTCTTTAAAAAGCGTGTTAGTTTTAACAATTCCATATAGGAAATTGGTCACTCAAGTTCACCTAAATACAGCCCATTCACCTAAATACTGCCCAACATGTACTTCCCATATAATTCCTTGTCAGACTGTATGAGCCACCAGTCTTGACTAGAACCTAATAAAATAAGCCACCTGCTGTTGAGTCAGAGAACTTCTGGTATTTTTGATTATACTCTCCATTAGAATGTTAGGAATATTTAGGATTAGTACATTTAATAAAATCATGATTCCATGAAATCTGACTAAGATACCAGCCTAGTAGCTTAAATGATAAAGATGGAATTGAAACACCATACTGCCACCCACTCTGCAGTCCTATAGTATACAAAATACTCTCTGCTTCAGAGATGAGTGAGAACACGTTAGTGAAGCACTTGGCAAACGTAGCTGAAGTCCAAGGTGCTCCTGCCTGTCATTTTGTATTATATCATGCATACTAGTGGTACAAAAATACTTTATAAGTTGCACTGGAAAAACATTGGAAATTCCAACAGATTGTAAAAGGAGAAAGAAACACCAGACAAGACTAGCAATGACAGCAACCTAGCATCAGCAGAATAGGATCCAAGCTTTCTTTGTCTAGTAGTAATGTACTTCATTGCATTACCAAACACTAAAGTGTTTTTTGTTTTGTTGTGGGTTGGGTTTTTTTATTTATTTTCAATGCATGGCCACACCTGAACAGTAAACTGAAGCACTCTTCTCACAGGGCAAAAATCTCAGCAAAATACCTCCTTAAGCATCCTTTGTTCCCATGGAATAGCTCATACGTGTTGTGAATTTTGTCATACATCCTTAGTATATGGAAAAAAACCCCAAAAAACCAAAACCAAAACCACCATAGGAAAGGCAAGATGGTAAAAATAAATCTCACATGTCTCTTTTTTACATTAACTCATTAGCTTGGATACAGGCGATTAACAACAGACAGGGTTCTGGAGTAAACAACTACGTCTTGAGTGACCTCTGCTATACAACTTCAGAATACTCTTTTGAAAGAGGAAACATATCTGTGAAATCATCTTAAAACCTGAGGGTCAAGCTGCAAGAGAATAGTCTTGCACAGAGATCTGTAAGAACTGCACAGTCTCATATTTGGGTGTAAATTTATAGAGGAAAGAAAGTGTTGACATCCCAATATCCTACCACTGATGAGTTTATTCTATAATATCCTTGTTTACCCATCAATGAATTTAAATCTTATCTCTGAGTACCATACAAAACTATTCTTCTTATACATAGATAATTAAGAAGCAAAAAGACTTAAGATTTCAAAACAGAAGTAACATAACATACTAAGTTGCCCATTGTAGGGTGTGAAATTTGCATATTGTGTTATTTATCATTAACAAGTCATAGGTTAAAATAAAGATTGGATAATATAGAAGATTTTTTCATTTAAAGACTTGAACACTGTGTTGGGTGAAGGGAAGGTCATTTTTTCTCTGAAAAAGGACAAATTCTGTTCAGACCCTATCGAAGCATCAGTCATTAGCTGAACACTTTTTAGCTGACTACTTTTTTCTCTAATTAGACAGAAGTCATACCTCATCTTTCCAAATGAGCTCTAAGCAGGGAGGATAAGCAGTGCTACAGTAAAAGAAAGACTGAAATAGCTTCCTACCTAAATTATAACTCAAGAGTTTCTGACAGAAGGAGAGTTGAAGAGCAGGGAGGGGAATGGAAAGAGAAGAAAGTTTGAAACTGGCTAGTAAGCTAAAATGTTTTGGGGACATAATAGAAGAACGTGGTGTTGAAATTCACATATCAATCCATAAAGACAACCTGAAGATGTAGAGTTGCTGTAGAATCAGATCCTCAGCCATGTCTACATGTCATCTAGAATTTACTGTATGAAAATTACGTCTGGAGCTAATCCACTATAGAGATCTATGCAAGGCTTTTATAACTTTTCAAAGCTCTGTCTAGATTTTTTTTTTTAAATATTTATTTCACTAATATTTATTTCATTCATTCTACTTTCTACCACATTGCTTTCTTTTGCATTTACGTGTTTGGGTTTTTTTTTTACACACTTAGTTATAAACTAAGCCTAAAGAAAAGACAAACCTTCTTTATTTTCCCTTATTGAAATTGTGTGAGTGAGTTATGAGAGTATCTTCAGGCTATTTTTTTCTGCTTCACGTTTGTATGGACAGTCCAATATCTGCTTCCCTTTTTTCTTGTTTTCCTCCAAAACACAGTTCCAATTTCCCTGACTGCCTGTACCAGTGCCTGCAGCTGTCTCCACTGAACAATTGTCAAAACAAGCTACAACCTGGTGACACTGAAAAGCCTCTAATGCAGTATTTTGTGAGATGTTCATAGCAGTACAAGATTAGTTGCAAACTTCCTGGCTAGCTGTCCAGCCTGGCTTGGTTCTTGAGCATTAGTAAGCAGCAAAGCAGGCCTCTAGCTACGTGCTCAACACCCAGAGTTCTGTTCCTCAACACGTGTCCAGTCGCAATAATCTCCTGTTGGGCCAAATTGATACCCCATTCCTGAGGTTTCTGCCCTAATACAGCATCATGAACTGTGATGGACAGCACCCGCTTCCTTTATTTGTTCACCACTTGCTGTCTGTAAGCTGTATTTTGTGAGGATGGCTGAGCTGCAGAGGAAGGGCTGTCCTCGCCTTTGCTGCTGCTAATGGGAACAAATGCACGCTTTTGGCAGGTGAAAAATTGTTTTGGAGAGCAGCTCCACACCTTCATTTGGCAAAAGCTCACAGAAGGCAGGCAGGGAATCTGCAAGGGTGTACAGTAGGAGACCCTGAAAGAGGAAAGAAGCAGGCTCCCAGACACACCTTAGAAGGGACTAGGGAGGAAAAAAGGGAAAGGAAAAAAAAAAAAAAAAAAAAAGAAAAAAAGAAAAAAGAAGACACAACACACCAAAAATAACACAAACTTTGCCCAGGGAAGGACCCAGCAAGGACTACACTGCTTACTGCAGCCAAGAATGCCAGGGAAAGTTGTTGGATTAGAAAGGGAAGAGGAGAAAAAGATCCATCACTTTAACATCCAAGAGATCTGAATTTCTATTTCAAAAGCAACCATATTTTAGGCTTTTTCCCCGATAAATTATAGCTTCAAATTTATAAAGCTGTTTGGTGTACACACTTTAAGTAAGCAATGTTCTGACAGAGTCCTGTCAAACAAAACTGCAACAAGCAAGCCAAAGGTCTCCCAACCTCCTGTGTTCAAGTAATGCTTGAATTCACACACATGTTCACCTACAAGATGTGGGGAAGGGAGTGGGGCAGTTGGGGAAAAAAACCAAACCAACGAACACAACTGCAGAAGAAATATTTTCGAGACAAGTATTTCTGTTTAGAGATTTACCATATTTGGGAGAAATTCTACTAATACTTTAATACTACGCCTTTTTTCTTCTGTTACAGAAAAAAAAAAACCCAACAGCAAATCCATCAGTTCTTTGAATCGTAACATGGTCAAACCCAGGAGGCTTGGCTAAGACAAGATGGCAACATTATGTCCTCCCATAATTGCTGGCATTAAAAGGAATCGTCTATCATACATGAAAACCCACAGGTTTGATCTGTGTAATCAAAAAAACCCAAAAAACCAAACCACCAGGCATTTGGTCATCTTCTGGAAGGACTGCCAGGGTAGATGATGATCTCCCACAGTCCTGTCGTTGCCCGGCTAACTATTTCCTTTCAGTAATCTCTCACAGTACAATAGTCACATTTTTCTGTTATTCTTTCACCACGAAGGGAAAAATGTCACTAAACGTAGCATAACAGCTTGAAAATACACTGAGCGATAACCGTGAAGCTTTGTCAATTGTTACTTTGAAAAGAAATGTGGCCCTGAAGACCTGTGCTTGGGAACATTGCTGTGAGAAATGAATAAACATCTTTACACTCCTTCCCACTGACATCAGGCAGAACTGAGAAAGGGAAGTTGACAGAGGTCATACACGAACGTGAAGAGCTCTGCAGAAACGTCTGCAGATTCTAATCTGGACTGACAACTATCTTATTCTTCACCAATGTTATTTATAATGGACACATAACTCTTGCTTCGAAGTCAGAATAACCCTCTGTCTAACTATTTTAAAGACAGAATTACCAGGCCTCATTCCAGCCTCCTGAACCAAACTATACATAAACCAACTATTTACCTGGGCATAGAGTAGTTCAAGACAATATGCTAAAAATAATATAGGAAAAACCCCTCCAAAGCACACTGCCTTATTTATGCAGCTATGAGAGTTAGTGCATCTACTATCTATAGGACCTTAAGGAAATTATGAATATTAACTTTAATGTATTCAGGTGGTTGAGACATTGTAATATGGGGATCACAAAGAAAAGGAAGGCAACCTTCCACCAAGTGGAAAGATTGCTTGATATAGACGTTTCATTGGCTTGCACACTTAAATTAACTGTAGTTGATATAATCATCAATTTACCCACACAGTATCAATTAGATGTGTGTTCATCTGCTTCTAAATCTAATTTTTCTCTGCCTTTTCAGTGGTAAAATTACACAGGTATTAATTCTGTTTATCCACACCCTTCCCCCGTTTAGCATACTTGTCAGACCTCAAGGTTAATTCCTCCAACAGAAATCTATACCTCATATTTTACCGGGTATAATTTTTCTGTGTTAGCTCTTGGGGATAAACATGGCCACCAATCCAGAGAGTTAGAAATAAGATTTTTAAAATACCATCTAGGTAGCCCTCACACAACGCTGCAGAGCCCTTAGGATAAATAGAAAAAACATTGTGTTCTCTTGTGTCTCACAAACAAGATAGGTCTCAAGACCCTGTCTCACTACTGCTGGGGAAACTGGTGACAAAAGTGGTCAAGAGAGGCATCATTACAAGAGGAACATTCCTAGAGACCTCCAAACTTTCTTTTGGTGGTGAGAAGGTGGAGAAAATCAAGAGCATAGACGAGCCCAGGAAGAAGGGAAAGGTGAGGAGCTAGTGTTGTTAAGATCTAGTTGTATTTCTTATCATCCTACTCTGATTTGATTGGTAAATTTAATTTAATTTGATTGGTAGATTGAAATTAAATCACGTCCAAGTGAGTCTGAAACACCCTTATTCACCTCACTCATAACCCACTTGCTTATAATGGCTTATCATAAAATGCCTTTGATTCTTTGTATAAAGTGTTTCTGCCATTCTTACAGCATATGACTGAGAGCTTAAAGCACATGTATGTACTGTAGAATAAGAAGGAATTTGCTGTCTTTTCTCTCTTCCCCATAAGCAGAGAGCCTTAAGTCAATAAGGTCAATCGGGCACTAGACATCCATTAGTTCTGATGTACAGGGATGATGTTGTGTGGGAACTTAGCAAAGTAAACGGGAAATTTGTTCTGTAGTCTGAAAATGCTAATCCTTAGTGGAAAAACACCCAGAAACAATTTTCTGAAAACATACATTCTTCCCTTCACAGTTACAGTAAAATCTGGGATGCCTGCACAATGCAGCACAGGAAAAAATCAACATAACAAAACAAACAAAAAAACCCAACCAACCAACCCAATCTAACATAAATTGTGCTAGGAACTTAACCTAGATAATGTATAAAATATGGTACATTAAACACATGGTCCTTCATATATCAAGGTTGTTAAACTGTTTGGGCATAATGTAGTCAGAACTCAGCAACCATTGTAACTGCTGCTATGAGTTACTTGAAAATTTACATTTTAATTCTTTGGCGTTAAAAAAAGTAGTTATTTTTTCACAAGTAGTTATTCCAGAATAGAGATGGTAACAGATAAGATAGCAAAGTCATGGCTCTGACAAAATACTGAAAGATAGGATTCCAATATACCAGTCATGCCAACTACATGATTTTTTTCAGATGCCTGAAAAAAAACAACCCAGAAAGTTATATAAACAGTTTATAATCAATCCCTTCAGGGTCCACCTGATAGCACATAGGTGCCTGTTCCCTTTTTAGAGTCAATTTGGGAGCCATCAGCCTACTTCTGTTCTAAACTGTAGCATTTTGAACTTGGAATCACTTCTATTGTAAACCAAAATGTCACACACACATACACATTAGAAAAAAAAAAAAAGGACATTGATTTCCAGCATTTCTTTCTGGTTTTAAATACATCAATTTTGTGAAGCAAGATCTATTTTCCATTAACCCCACCTGACAGCATTAATTACATTATATTCCTTCAGTTTCTTATTAACCATATAATCTCTAGCCTGGGATCAGCATCATACTGAAGAATAGAAATGCTTATTTCTTTCAACTCATCCTTTTCCAATATTGGAACTGTTATGCCAGTTTTCAGGAGCTACTATTACTTTTTTACAAGTGTTTTACAAGGCTTTTTTTCAGGGAACCTCGCAAAGCTAGTTCTTAAAACTAAAAGACTTTTGCAGACTGTTCTTTTACCTTCTCAGGATAAGAGAAAAACGATAAAAGGCACATAAATAGAAGCCCTCCTAACTGTCAAAACACACATTCTATTTAGTTAGGAGGGCTGCTAAGCATTACCTCTTCCAAACATGGAGAATAAGTCTAGAATCATAGAATGAACACATAAAAGCTGAAATTTATTAATAGAGATTGAAAGAAAGTCCATCCTTTGCTGAGAATACTCAAAACACATTTTTGCCAGTACAGGCTCAATGATGGGCTTTCAGAGACATCTGACTACATAAAATATTCCATAATCTGTGACACCAACCCCTGCCTCCAAGACACTCTTCGAGTCTACTGCAGCATTCAGAAGTTGCATTCATGATCAGTTCACTCGGTGCAATTACTCAGCTTTACTGACAGCTTAAGTTCAGTATGTACAAATTAGCCTCGAAACATCAAGGTAGTTCACAGAATCACGGCACGGTAGGGGTTGAAAGAGATCATTGAGTCCAACACCTGTGCCAAAGCAGGTTCACCTCGAGCAGGTTGCACAAGGATGTGTCCAGGTGGGTTCTGAAAGTCTCCAGAGAAGGAGACTCCACAACCTCTCCGGGCAGCCTGTTCCAGGGCTCTGTCACCCTCACAAGAAGTTTCTCCTTATGTTGCAATAGAAGTTCCTGTTCAATTTGTGCCCATCGTCCCTTGTCCTACCACTGGCCACCACTGCAAAGAGACTGGCCCCATCCTATTGACCCCCACCCTTTAGATACTTAGAAGCACTGATAAGATCCCTCCTCAGCCTCCTCTTCTTCGGGCTAAACAGCCCCAGGTCTCTCAGCCTTTCCTCGCTAAGAGAGATGCTCCAGTCACCAAATCATCTTTGTAGCCCTCCATTGGACTGTCTCCAGTAGTTCCCTGCCTCTCTTGAACTGGGGAGTCCAGAACTGGACACAGGACTCCAGAGGAGGCCCCACTACGGCAGGGCAAAGGGGTCAGAAAACCAACCTTAACCTGCTGTCCACACTATTCTTAATGCACACCAGGAGACCACTGGCCTTCTTGGTTTGAAGAGCACATTGCTGGCTCATGGTTAACTTGTCCAGCAGGATTCCTGGGTCCTTATCCACAGAGTTTTTTTTCCAGCAGGTCAACCCCTAACCTGTACTGGTGCATGGGGTTATTCCTCCCCAGGTGCAGGACTCAACACTTGCCTTTGTTGACCTTCATCAGATTCCCCTCTGCCCAACTCTCCAGCCTGTCCAGGTCTCTCAGAATGGCAGCACAGCCTTCTAGTGTACCAGACACTCCTTCCAGTTTTGTATCATCAGCAAACTTGCTGAGGGCACACTCTGGCCCTTCATTCAGGTCGGACAAGACTGGACCCAGTACTGACCCCTGGGGAACACCACTAGCTACAGGCCTCCAAGTGGACTCTGCATCGCTGACTGCAACTTTGAGCTCTGCACTTCAGACCCTTCTCAATCCACCGCACTGTTCACTCATCTAACCCACACTTCCTGAGCTTACCTATGAGGATGTTATGGGAGACAGTGTCATAAGCCTTACTGAAGTCAAGGTAGACAACATCCACTGCTCTTCCCTCCTCTACCCAGCTAGTCACACCATCACAGAAGGCTATCAGATTAATTAAGCATGATTTCCCCTTGATGAATTCATGCTGATTACTGCCGATAACCTTCTCTTCTTCCACATGCTATGAGATGACTTCCAGAAGGAGCTGTTCCATGACCTTTCCAAGGATGGAGGTGAGGCTAAAGCATGGAGGTTAAGGCAGATCTGTGTGTTCAAGTGTATGGTCATGCCAATTAGTTCTGGTAGAACCATTCAATTCACACAACCACACTATCTTACTGAGTTGGATACAGAACGAAGAGAAAAAACAGACTTTCTTCAACCATTCTACTGCAACAGTAAATTTTAAACCATACAGACATTAGAAATCAAAAGCACATATACATTATCGCATATTTCTACAAGTAAAATGACATACTAAACCACAGAGTAGCAGAAAGTCCTTTCTGTGAAGGAGGTCCAACTTATTATGCAGCTGACACTACCTCAAAGAGACACTGACAGTAATATTACCATGAAGAAAATTAAATTTCCATCACTGAGCACTAATGTCACATATTTAACTCAGTAAGAATGCGAGGTGATGATACCTAAAAATTCAGATATTATGAACAAAAACACCGTGGAAGTTCCATTTCTTGAAGTGCTACAGTTTTATTTTTACCTAATAAATTAGCATGTTAATAAACGAGGCCATGTGATTATTACGCAGTGTTCTGCTGAGCCCTTAATGAGGCTAATAATTTAGAAGACACAGGAAATAAAGGAGTTAATTTAGGCAGTTTGTGCATGAAAAGAATTAAAAATTAATGTTAATCATACACCAAAAAAAAAAAAAGTGAAGCCAGATGGCATAACCTGTGAAAGACTCAAAATTTTCATTTTCATGAAACTGTAATGTGAGCAGCATCTTGTCTACTAATTAGCAGAACTTGATGATCCCATTTTCAGTATATGTAACATATGTACATATGTAACATATGTACTTGAGCATATGTACAACTTTCTATAATAAATATTGATAGAGATGCCATACTATTTATTTGATCCTTTTCCTTGAAGTCCTTATACAGCATTTGAAGAAGCATACAACATTCCTGGTTAAATAGGACTTTTAACAATGCTAGTTACATGGAAACTGGAAGTGAACCACAACATTTTCCCCATAATACTGTGGTACTGCCTAGAAATCCAGTGAAGTGCCATGCACTGTGAAAAGAAACAAAATCTGAGACATGGGCAATACTCCAAAGAACTTTTCAACTATTAAACTAAATTTTGTATCACAAAAAAAAGGAGCAAAACAGCAAGCCATTTACATATCCCAGGAAGCAATCCTAAAAATAAAAGGCTAAGTAGGGGAGGCTTCAACGCAAGAGAGGGGTAAGAAGGGCAGAAGGATTAGAAAAATGTCTGAGGATCAGGAGCAGAGGTTTGATATTCATAACTTCAATATGATACTTAAGCCACTTGGTGAGCTGTTAGACTTCAGAACACATTGGCACTGTAACACAAAACTCAGTACAAAACGTCAGTCATTTACCTCAGTCATTTCTGTTACTTTATTTGCATCTCTGTTTTGAAGATAAATTACTGCTCCTAATCACTTAAGAATGACTGCCTGCCCAAATCCTCACTTCTCATCTTCCAAACCTTCATGAGGTAAATTATCTGGACTTAAACACCTGCTGTGGTGTTAATTGGAGTTGTTACACTTCAAGCTACACTCATTTGTGACTTGGTAACTAGCTAGTGCAAAAATAACACTGAAATTACAGGCTTACAATCCATAATGTCTTATCTCTCTATACTAAGTAGAGCTATCTAAGGAATTTTCTCCCTGTAAACTATGGCAAGAATATGTCATCTGAATAGATATTTGTCTTTCTATTGTCCCTCATAAGTGATACAGAATGGTTATATTGATGTATGATAATTTGAACTAACAAGCTGCAGAGAAAACATGTCAACAGTAATTAAAAAAAATAAAATAAATGTATCACACTCCAGCGATGGACTTGGCTGGACCACATCCGCAGTAATGAGAAATATTCATTATTACCTTTTTGTGTTAATGTTGTGACGAACACAAACCCTTAGTGCTCTTACAGAAAAGCTACAGAGATTCAAACATTTGCATATTTCTCTCATTTTTCTACCCCCAAAATTTCTGTAAGCTGTACCACAAGCCAAGATCACAAAAATATGTAATTTTCTATAAAAAGTATACGATTAGGTTTCAACATCACCACTCCTAAAAATCACCATTAGGCAACAATTCTCACGTGCTGAATGCTCTCCTTCAGCAACTGCCAGTTTTCCCATATTTCTCAAACCCCAAAAGACCACCTCCTTTGCCTATGACATTACAGAGGCAAAAGAATAATAAAAAAAAATAATAAATCAAGATCTAGAGATTTAATTAGTGAAACCTAACTTCAGACTGAAAATAAATCCTCATATTCAAGGTAGATGTCAGTGAGCCACAATGTAAGAGGTCCATGAATCCACACCATCTTTCTAATGAGGATTTCTATCCGACTTATTCTTTCTACAGGCTCTTACAAATTCTGACCTAAAGAGATATAAAGCAATGAATCAAGACAAATTATGCCTGCAATGTGAATTACAGCTTTTTGCAGCTTGCTAATTCCTTTTTCACTTCATGCCTTTGGTAAACTTAAGTAAAGGAAAAAAACCAACAAAACAACACCCCCCTCTCCCCCAACAAACAAACAAACCCCAAAGCAAACACAACGAACTTTCACAAGAGCCAAAGAAAGCTGTAACACATAAAAAAGGTATTGTTATGGTTCCAGCGACCCATCTGGACCCTAAGTAACTACATCCTTGTTTAGTTATTGTAGCAAACAACTATCCCTACTAAATCAGTGTGGGCTGTGGTTCTAGCTATGTCAAAGATGATGAAGTTATCACTGAGAGGGCATTTACTTGGCACAGAAAAAGATACTATGAGCCCTTTTCATCTGGTTTGCAGTACTGGTTGAGTTTATGTTAACTGTTATTTCAATTCACCTATTATTTGGACAGGTTATTATGCTATTAGTCTAGTGAAGCTTGTTTTGGTGAATATATGAAAATAGCATTTTAGTGTTAATCTCCAATTTAAATCAGATGCTTTAACTTAAGCGTCAATCTAGCGATCCACTTCCATTGCTGTCTATCAGTACTAGGAAATGCAATCAGCTCACATTCCAATCTCAGTTATATCCATAATATCCCCACATTCTGAAAGCCAGAGGAAGGAGTTGCCTTTAATCCACAGTAACAGTTTCACTGTTTTAAGATTACATCATTAATGACTGCCATTTGCCAATACAGAAGTTAAATTCTGACCTTAAATTATTATGTCAGTCTGAACAGGTAGCAGTTCATCTTGATTCATCTTGTAGGTGGTCCTGCTCTGGCAGGGATGTTGGACTAGCTGATCTTTCAAGGTCCCTTCTAATCCCTACCATTCTGTGATCCTGTGATTCAAGTCTTGAGTTTACACCTGCATAGTCATTCCAGTTTTCTCTGGAAAGTGATCAGCAGTTAACCCTGATTGATAAGTAACAGGATCTTATTAATTAGTTTTGCTACATAGAAAACAAAATCTAACCTAGCCACCTACCATGCTATTGGATCAAGGTTAATAGTGAGAAGCTGAGGCTATGTCTTTAACTGTGCTGCTACATTGAGGTTATCAGCAGACATCCACACATCAAGGACATCAACCTCTAGGGCCCAAAACAATCAACTGTGACACTGTCATTGCCCATAAGCTAAGACACAGTAAGTGGAAGAGAGTAGAGGTAACACATTCAAAATGGGAAGCAGAACTGTAATGATTACATGCAGCAAGCAAATGTTTTAAAATAAGATCTTAAAGATATGTATAAAACCAGTTAGATGCAGTTGATACCCAGGTTAGGTGTGCACACAGCTGATGTCAGTTCTTTTAACAGAAATATCACTTAAGACCGACCAGTAATATAATAAGAGCAAACAGTAAAGCAGCTCTTGGAACCAAAAGCAGAGCTTTCAGAAAGCCCTAAAAGAACTAAGTATTCTTACTCAGCATACACCCTTTATGATTTTAATTTTCATTAAGACATTTTTCTGCCAATCACTGAATGGTTCCAGAAGCCAGGAATATTTTCAAAGTCTATTAATAACTACATGAATATTACTCACCTAAATAATGTTATTCAACTAATCTTCATTCAATCTGTCATCTCACCAAGTGTAAAAAAAAAAAAAAAAGTACAAGCCAAAAGGAATTTTTCTACAATTGGGGTGATGAACAACTACAACAGGTTGCCCAGAGAAGTGGTAGATGCCCCATCCCTGGAAACATTCAAGGTGAGGTTGGACATTGCTCTGAGCAACCTGACCTAGTTGCAGATGTCCCTGCTCACTGCAGGTGTGTTGGGACTAGATGACCTTTAAAGGTACCTTCCAACCCAAAACATTCTATGATTCCATTAAGACTGCAGGCAGTAATTACTCAGATGCATAAAATCTGTGGCAAAGTATCCTGTTAAGACAGGACACACCATGGGGTGTGCCTTAAGTATTGATAATGCAGCTAGAATTGATCCATTTTCTGAAAGCAAAGTGAATTACAGTGCATTTCAGGATGCTTCATATAACAACACAAAGGATTATATTTGTCTAAGAGATGAGTGATATTTTTTCTTTGTGTTAATGCTGAGTTAATCCACAGCAACATAAAACTACCAGACCACATAGCCAGTGACACAAGGTTTTACGTAGTGCAGATAACTTTGTGTAGGGACAATATAATATAATATTAGAGAGACAGGGGTATTTTATTTCCTCAGATACGCAACATAGGCTTTTGTATCTGGCACACGCTGCACAATCAGCCTGGATTCAAATGCTGTGATGTTCCCAGAGGCCATATCTAGGTTTTAGGTCAGAGTGTAGGTGAATATTCTTAGCTTGCCAGATTTGAGCTTGGAATAAAAGTGAAGCTATTCTCAGGTGTTTAGAGATCACTTAGTTTGCCCTTGAGCTGTGTGAACATACCTAGATGTTTCTCATAGCACCTTACCTCTCCAGTGACACGGAGGAACAGAGCAGCAACTCATGTTTTCTCTAGCTACAGTACTTGCACCAATCCAGACTGGCTCTACTCTCCTCCACCACCAGTCTTTCACCTAAACTGGGTGCATAGCAAAAGCAGCTCTACAGGGAAAGTTAGATGTAGAAGAGATCCATGGAAGCACAGGAACACAGAAGAGGACTACTTACTGTCTTCTGGATTATGATGAGAAAAAGGACATGAAAAGCACTGTCTTTTGGAAATCATCCCCTACACCTACAAAGTTCTCACCAACGCTCACACTAAGGAACATTAATTAAGTCCATAGGAGAAAAACAAACAAGCAAACATTAAATACTAACCAAGTCAATGAAGAGTGCCTTTACTACTCCTTTCTTCTGTCTTTCTACTGTTACTCATTAAATTTGTATAGTCTTAACTTCCAGCCTTGGGTGAGCCATTTTTCTTTTTCCCTATTCCTCTTTTTATCCTCCCCTGGGAAGGAGAGCAAAGGGGGCTGATAGAGAGAAGTCCTGCTCTGTGTCTCATGTGGGCTTGCCCTGAGCCTTAAATGGAGACAGGCAGCTATGTGACAAAAAGCCATCAAGAAAGAGTGGCTGCATAACCCAGACTAGCTGAGAAAGTCAATAAAATGAGGAGAAACACCCCAAAATAAGTCAAACAACCTCCTCTGAAACAGCTTCTGGCTGTAATACCTGAAGACAATCTCTTCTGTAATGCCCTCTTCTGTTTAAGAACACCTCAAAGAACAGGGTAAAAAGAATAATGAATCTGAGAGGAAAACAAGGAGAAGGAGCAGAACAGACTTGCAGCTTTTATAAACTAAAATTCCCCACTCATATTACCCTTCTAATATCAGGTGGAAGTATGTCTGGTCTGATGCTTTTATTACATAACCAGATGTAGACAGAATACCCATTCAATTTATTTCAGTTTGAGATCAGCTTACTTCATAAAAGTTTAAACAATTTTGGCTTCATTGTAGCTAAAAGGGTTTTCATGTCACTTGTTTTATTACGCCACAGTAAAGTCCCTAAGGGACTGAAGCAGAAGGTCGTTATTCTGTTTATTGATGTGATTCATAGAATGATCTTTAAAAAGGAATGAAATTAAAAGAATAAGCATATATGTAACAGATAGTGGTTTACTGGTGTGTTCTTCATTTATACTGTGTGCCTTTAACAGACTAGGTACCTCAGGTAAGACCCTTTAAGAAAAAAAAAAAAGAGAATGAATGGCAGTGAAGATTGCTCTTTCCTGGTGGAGACACTTTGAAGAGGGTAGCAAGCAGTGGTGCCACTCTCTCAGTTCCTTTTAAGAGCTTCAAGATGCAATTAAAACGACAAGAATTGCTGCTGAGCAGTATGTGAAGCAGACAACCAAGTCTCAGAGAAAAAAAAACCCAACACCCCATATACCAGAGAGGAGGCCACAGAATTTCCTGTAGGTCCGCAAATCACTGAACTAAGTTAAGCAAGACTCCACATGGCAGGGCACTGTGGGCAGATGTTTACAAACCTCCCTTTTTTATATTCTGGCTTTTGTGGGTTAGTAAAAAACCAACCCTACACACATACCTTTACTTCTACCCACTGTAGAAGAATATTTAGACAAAGGTTAATAATTCCTACTGAAAACACGTTAGGTAATTGACGAAAACTTGCTTCCCACGGAATACAAAAGAAATTTATTTACATAACTGCAAACAAGATTGTATAAAAGAAGCTGCACAAAAGATATTTCATCCTTTCTGTCCACAATAAAGTGTCTTATTGAATACCTATAATAAAAAAACCATATTCTTATTCAGTATTTGAAAATATTTTTTAGATCCTTGAGGCTTCTAATATGAAGGTTGTCTACTTTCAGTTCTTCACACTGAAAGCTTTCCTATATCAACCTGAATTATATTTTGTGCAGAACAGACAGCTTCAAATAAATGAATGGATATACATTATTCCTTATAATACTTGTCCTATATTCTGAAATCATGCATCTTCCCACCTAACTTCCCCTAACTTTGCACTGAGCATCCTCATGCAATGTACGAATACAGTCTCCAGTTAAAACCATTTTATAATGAAAATAATGTTTTAAATAGTCAATTTTCAGAGGACAAGTGGTTATATAAATTTGAACAAAAATGTAGCAAACCCTTCTGATGCAACCAGTACAGCTGAGGTAAAATACACACAACTTTCCTCTGAACAGAACTTGAATGTTTTTCTCATTCTGTAATTCATTAAATTTTCTGCGTATTGTTGTTGCCTCCTGGGACTAAATGTCTCCTTACATTGGGGGGTGGATTTAGAGGAAACTTTCTTATCAAAGGACTGAAGGGACAAGCTTTTCAAGTCTTTCCATCCAAACCTGTCATTATTTTCCCCTCCTTTAAAGACTCACCATTTTGAGTAAATCACTTCATCACAGTTATGGCTAAAAAGTGACAGGTGCTATCTAATAGAGTACCTGGGACATGAAAGAGAAACAAGCACATTCAGGATCTTCACTCACTGCTTTTTTCAGTATCACCCTGTGTTAAATTTGCCTTTCCTGCAGTAGCTCTGTTTATTCTGCTATTTTCATTTGCATTTGACTTCTTAAGTCCAATACTTCATATGTATTGATAATGAACTTCATCTCACTGACTTTAGATATCTTCTCCCATTTATCAGATCATTTTGTATACTAAACTCTACCTATTTTGAATACTATTTTTTTAATACTATTTTGAGCATTTGTGCACTGATCTTATGGCTAGATGAATTTATTTTTTTTTCTCTCCACCTTGCTGATATGAGACAGCATCCAAGTGTTAAAAAAGATTTTAGATGCCCTGCTTCCTCTCTATGCACTAGCCAAGTTACCCTGACAAATACAATAAAATCTTTTCCACACAGGAAGAATTAGACTGGCAGACCTGACATTTCAAAAATGCATATTATGTTTTTCCTCTCGTGGGACTTCAGCCATCCTTCTCAAACTGTCCATTGCTTCAGAGACTGTATCCATTTGCACAGCAATTATTCTACTGCCCTGCAGACTTGAATGTCTTCAACCTCTAGCTCCTCTGTCCTAGTCTTTTTTCGACAGTTGCTTTTATAAATAAGCAACCAAGACATAGTCTTGTTTGAGAAGGCTGAAAATTTAAATGCCTTCTCCACATCAGTCAGATAATTCTCTTTACTGTTATTAAAATTAGTCCACTTTTTATAAACCTTTTCTGTTTCACAACTGTAATTCATTTGGTACGGTGACATTTACAGTCCTATCCTTTTCCTGTTTTTCTGGTAGCTTCATACTCTTAGAATACATTTTGTCCTTGTTCCACAAGATCTTTTGGGGCTTCTTGTGCAATCTTCCTGATCTATCATTATTTTCCTGTCATTTCTCCACATCAGGATAGCTGCAGTTCACAAAGTCTCTTACGAGCAGCGAGAACTTCTGAGTTACTGTTTTCTTGCAGATGGCCCTCCTGTAAGTTCCTCAGCTTTGCTTAACTCTACTTTTTGCTATGTGTTTATTGCTCTTTTTAAGAATCATTAATATGACTTGTGTTCATTTTAATCTAAATTGTCTCTCAATTTTTCAATTCAAGAAAAGTCCTCCTTTTTACTACTCAGAGTCAAGTCTAAGCTATTCTCATTACTAATCTTTCACTTAGGAACAACAGATTTCCTAGCGATATGCAAGGTACATCCCCTGTAAACCTCACATCAATCCTCTGGATTCTGCCCTTATCTGAGTAAAATTTCACCAAGAGATATTTATTACCTTACCACCTCTATAGCATTTGAGAATCACTTTGCCATTAGGCCTGAGATTTTGGTTCCAGTAACGCACTCCATCTCCCAGGATAGCAAGCCAAAGACTCCTAAACAATTTATTTTTTACTGAGGGTGGGTGGAGATGCTTGCCAATTTTTATTATATGTGGCCCTTTCTTCTCCAAACTCTCATAATCTCACAGATTTTTGTAATATCCTCTACACTTGCCAGATATAACATAGCTTCCCAGCCACGAGGAGGAAGCACGTTCACTGGTGTACCAGAAGCTTGTGCAACAGTTCTCCTTTCTTCCCTTGAAGCACTAAAGTCTTTCCAGATTATCTAGAAGCCTCCCAATGACAACTTTCTTGTGTTTCCTTGTCTTTTCTACCCAGATCTCTCCCTGATGCTACTAAACACTAGCACATCACTTTCACACAAGTTGGCACTCTGGGGTGCCTTCAGTGGGGTTCCGTGGGTCCACACAGCAAACCAAGAACACAGTCTAAAAAGCATCAACATCCTTGTTCAGTCAGAACCTCCACAGACTTAACCAGAAAGATTTCTCCCATCTGTCATATCTGTAATACATACACTCATGTACATTAAAAATCCTTCCTCCTGTTAATGAAAACTTACTCAGTTTAATTTCTCGGTTCTACTTCATCACATTATTTTCAATAAGGGGATCTGATGCTACAAGAGACTTCTTAAAATCAAAGAAACAAAATTAAAATAAAAAAAAAAAACCCACCACATAATATTATAAAATCAGAAGATACAGACAGTTTAAATAAACTTCTATCTCTGTTATGTAACACAGAAGTTTCAGCTGTGTGGAAGAAGAGGAAAGATTGAGTCGCTGGAGGTTTTATGCAGAATGAATCTGCAGCATACACTCAAAATCTTAAGACCTAATATCAGTCAAAAGATAAGACAGATTACAGTTTGTCCAATACATAACATTGCTTGCCTCTGATTAAAACAAACAAACAATACCCAGAGAGACTACTGTGAGGCAGTGAGGATCTAGCAGGGAGCCCTGAATCTCTTGAAGCTACCAAGTACCAGGTCACACTTGGACATCTGTAAGACTGAGACTAGGGAAAATGGTGTTTAATATGAAGCTTTTGGTAGCAGTCTGTCTTTCTCACCATACATCTTTCACTGCTGTAGCCACACTGTGGTCAGGCACTTTCTTCCAACAGAAGTCTAAATTAAGACTATTATGCTTCATATAGAATTTGGAACAGTCAATTCCCAGAATTTATATTGGAAGTTTTATGCAAATTTAATGTATGCTTAGGGATTTTTACAGGCATATTTTTAACGTATGTAAAAGGAAATGGAGAGATCTGTTATTAAGCCTTCTACTTATTGTTATGAATGACTCATCCCCAGCAGAGTAGCACTTCCTTCAGCACTCAGTTTTTTTGCACTCAGCATTAATTGCTGAAGCTTAATTAAAAGTATATTTTAAAGGAAACCTATATGGCACAGTGGAATAATAATGAACTATAGTCCAGATGGCTTCAAGATGTCCTTTAATACCTCATAGCTCAGTCATCAGAAAGTACGTACATTAAGTTCTCAGTTTATTCTCTGCTAAGCCAGTCTAAAATCATGTTTTTACATACACAGATATGCCTGAAAGAGTCAGACTTACTAACGTAAGGATTCTCGTCCTCAAAGCATACGTTGCAATTTAACACCACATCTGTGGGCAGGAACTTCCATTTAGGGATTGCCAGAAAAACCTACCCGTCTTGTTATTCAGCGGAATTATAGCCCTTGTCTTCTCCCAGCACTACAGGAGCTTTACTGATGGGGGCAACCATCTCCCTCTGCCTCACTAGGGGCAACTTCCTTCCTTAACCTCCAAATCTCACCAATTTCAGGTGGAAACAACAGCAGCCACTTGGTCACAGTATTAAAAGCGAAAGACTGGACTGCATCTCTCAAGGTCCTCGGAACAATTTTTGTTTCATCAAACAGGAAAACATCGTGATGGAAAATACGATGTTTTACCAGAGTCTGAAACTGGAGTGATCACGTGTTCCTCGAGTTAATCTCGAGTCCACTCACAGACTCACAGAGCGTTAGGGGTTGGAAGGGACCTTGAAAGATCCTCTAGTTCACCCTGCCAGAGCAGGGTCACCTAGAGCAGGTCACACAGCAACGTGTCCAGGTGGGCTTTGAAAGTCTCCACAGAAGAAGGCTCCACGAGGTCCCCGGGCAGCCCACTCCAGTGTTCTGTCACCCTCACCACAGAAAAGCTTCTCTTCCCTCAGAATGGGTACACACGCTAACCCACCGCAGCAGCTGAGTCAGGACCGGTTGACCTTTACACTTTTCTTTAAAGACCACACGTATTCGGACATATTTAAAAAAAAAAAAATCACTCCCAAGAAAGAACTTGTCCTTTTAACGGTTGAAACCTTCAAACTACCTTTTCCAGAGCGCGAACAGCGAGGCAGCGGCGAGGGGCAGCTCTGCGCCCGCGAGCCAGGCTGAGGCGAACAGTGGGTTCCTGGAGCCGGCAAAGCCCGAGGCGAAGCAGCGAGCCCCGCCGGCAGCTCCCGCCTGCGAGGCGGAGGGGAGGAGGGGCTGACGTGGCCGCGGGCGTTGCCGGGACAACCGCGGGAGATTTAACGGCGGCGAACCCGGAAGCGGCGAACGGCGAGGCAGCGGCTGTCACGGAGGAGCCCGTGCCGGCAGCAGCGGCCGTGCCGGCTCGACAGGGCAGCGCGGCCTTCGGAAAGATCTCGGCCGTGGTCTCCGCCCGGCTCAGCGCTTGCCAGGGCGGGTGCGGGAACTCGCGCAGAGCGCCCACGGAAACACGCAGCCGTCCAGGCTGCGAGGCGCGTCACAGCCTGGCGCTGACAGCTGCTGACGGCGATGGGAGCGGCTGCACGCGGTGGGAACGGGCAGACGATCTCCTCTGAGTTACAAGAGGAAGCTGAAAGGCTGGGGGGGGGGGGCATCAGGGAGGCTGAGCGGGAGACAGACTGGCGGAGCCAGGCCCTGCCCTCCCTCCAACAGGGAGGGGAGCACGCAGCAGAAAACACCAAGCACCAGGGAGACCCTGCCCCTGTCGGATGGGGGGAGTGAATGGAGGGAAGTTCATTGTCATGGTAACAGACAACCTTGCCCAGCTCACCCACCCAGTGCCACTGAAGAACAGATGAGAGGCGCTGCTCGAGAAAGACTAGCCAAATGAGGAGAGAGTCAATGGGCAACCTACACCTGAGATCCATCTGCCATCAGAAAGACCCACTGCACTTAACCACACCCAGGAGAGAAAAAAAAACCCCAAACCAAATCACAGAAAGGGCTATAGTTGTAGGCGACTCCCTTCTGAGAAGAACAGAGGGTCCAATATGCCTGGCAGACCCTTCTCACAGGGAAGTCTGCTGTCTCCCTAGAGCCTGGGTTAAGGACATCAGTAGGAAAGTTCCTAGCTTGGTACGGTCCTCAGACTAATAGCTACTGCTGGTCTTCCATGTGGGTGGTGAGCACGCTGAGAATAGTAATACAAGAACAATCAAAAGAGACTTTAGAGCCTTGGGACAACTGGTGAGGGACTCTGGGGCACAAATTATCTTTTCCTCTATCCTTCCAATGGAAGGCAGCAATATCAGAGTCAACAGGCAAATCCAGGTTATTAATACACAGCTCTAGAGCTGGTGTCACCGTAACAGGGGGAAGAGACTCTGCCCAAGAGATTGCAGGGCTGATTGACTGGGCTTTAAACTAGATATGAAGGGGGAGGGGCATGTATCCAGACTAGCTAGAGATGACCATGGGTGTCATATCCCAGCAACTGTGGGGCAGTGTGCTGCCGTTTTTGAGAACCAGAAGGTCTTCCACCACCCAAGGGTGAAAACTATACACTCAAGCCTCTCTCTGAAATGCTGATACACCAATGCATGCAGCATGGGGAATAAGCAAAAGGAATTGGAGATCTATGTTCGGTCACAGGGCCGTGATCTCATTGCAATTACTGAGACAGCTCACGACTGGAATGTTGTCATGGATGGTTATCTACTTATGTCAAGTAGAAGGAGCCAGTCTGTTTTCAGTTGTGCCCTGTGGTAGGACGAGAGGTAATAGTAGCAGGGTGAAATACAGCAAGTTCCACCTCAACGTGAGGAAAAACTTCTTTACTGTGAGGGTGACAGAGCCCTGGAACAGGCTGCCCAGAGAGGTTGTGGAGTCTCCTTCTCTAGGGACTTTCAAGACCCACCTGGATCTGTTCCTGTGTGGTCTGCCCTACGTGTTCCTGCATTGGCAGGGGGGTTGGACTGCATGATATCCAGAAGTCCCTTCCAACCCCTACCATTCTGTGATTCTAGCAGGTCATCAAGTGGAATAAATATTTTGCCACAGGGCCTGAGAAATTGACCTCTTTTTCTCCACTGAATAGTTACATTCTGGAGTAGTTTTAGATCAGTGAAACTATAAACTAATACTGCAGTCTCACAAGTGCAAAAGCCATTCTTTAATCCATTCCTTGAGAGTCTCTGGAAAGCATTACCTAGGCTGGCATTTAATCTACCTGTCCAAGTCCTCAAAGAGCTCTCTAATCTCAGTTTTGTAATTTCTAGGATCACAAGATAATAAATTAATATTAAAACATCATCTTCAACAAGTTTCAAGAATATTTTAGTGCCTTTTAGATGACAGTTCTTGTCACATAGTTAACATTTTAATTACCAACAACTATTTTAAATAAAACTTAATGTCTTGTAGTCATTATCCACACTACATACAAGGAATTATGCTAGTTAAGAAAAAGAAAGGGAAAGTCTGCTTCTGCAAAGGGTCCTGCAGCCAGAGAGATGGCTTTGGTTATAGCACACTGGGATAGGGGTTAGAAACATGGAATTCTGTCAACTACATCTCAAAACAATTTAGTTTGTATTTAGCCAGGCGTAGAGCTCTTATAAAGGGTTTTGCAGAGACTGCAGTGATGCTCCAGGTGACAGTAAAGATAAAATACTAGTTCTAAATAGTGGTGAACTTTACTCTGATGTACAAAATCAGCGCTGAGTGTATTATTCTGAAATCAATGAGATTAGTAGGGCTAGTCACGATTGACCTCAAGCAAGTCAGATAAGACACAAACATTTTACTTTATTCTCTGGACCACAGAGAAAAAATAATATTCACTATCTCCAATTTCAAATACGAAATTCAAATATCAGAGCCAGCTGACCCTCAAAACCGAATGAAATCAGCCACATTGAAAGTTCCTCATTTTCCATTTCCCACGGAATAGGAGAAGTCTGTCTTGGAAGATGAGATGCAAAGCACATACTTACTCCTTATTATCAGGTAAATTATTACTATGTAGAAAACATCTTTTACTATATTCACTGCAGTATTGGGTTCATCAGTCTTCCACTGACTCACCCTTCAAACTGATAACCTACCAAGCAAATAATCCATCAGACTAGTATTTTGAAGTAAAAACAGATCAGAAGGCTCAAGGATAAAACAGGAGACAATCAGAAGAAAAGTGAAAAAAGAATACACTATCAGACTACAAAGTTCTGCGTCCTTCATGGTTACACTGGGAAACACCCTAGGCCACAGGCAGAAATAACTTTTCAGGCTAATCAATTCATGTGCTACTACTTAAAAAATCTACCTAATCAAGTAAGCATAAAGATCTTCAAGCTCATTAAAAGTAAGAACTGTTCCTAAAGGATCAACAAAGCCAGGTCACCCCAAATTCATAAACATTTTTCTGGGACAATAAACCTCTATGCCGAATATAAACTTGCAACAGACACATGCTACATGAACTGAGTAGTAGAGAGTTTATTTGAAATCCACCAATTTGAACTCATCAACTAAAGCAAGACAGAATTTAAATAACATGTCAATTAATCAGAAGCTGTTGATCTTTTTTTTTTAGGCTTTCCTGGTTTCCTTCTGCTTCTGTGGACTTCATGTTAATGTTCTAACTTGCATGAGGATTATTCAGTCTTTCATCAAGCCATTAAGGGGGGGAATTAAGAGTTTTACAACCCACGGCACATGTTTAACACAAGGTCATTTTGTGATTTTCTTATCCAAATCCTTGTTGAAGATTTTTCTTATCCAAAAATCACAAAATGACCTTGTGTTAAACAAGACAAGAAGCAGCAGAGCATTTAGAATATTTATATGCATTTTTATATTCTCTTTTGCAGCCAGCCATCTGTTTCCTCCTAATCCAGCTACATAAAGCAGGTATAGTCTGAAGACTGTTCCTGGAAAGGATAAGGCCTTCAGGCCAACGATACAGATGCTGAAACTCTAGTCAAGCAATGAAAACAAAGTAGACTGCCATATGTTAAAAAGGAGCTTTTCCTAGTAGAAGGACTTTGGAGATGGTTGGGGTTTTGCTTATGAAATTAAGCAGAAATTAAGAGGTAAAATAAACAAAACTAAAACAAAACAAAAAAAATCAAGACAAAGAAGCCAAACTCAGTGACATGGCTGCCACTTTTTGCTGAAATCACCATTAGACACCCAGATTGAATCGAGTTCTAGTAAGTTTTTGTATTGAGAAGCCTCAGGAGAAGCTCCAGTGGTGCTCTGCCTGCTCCTCTTTATCACCACCACCACTACTGAATGGCCACCAGCACCCAGTACCTTCTCCATACCAATCCTGAAACAAAGTTTTATATGAGTCAATTAATCTAGTGCCTATTTTAAGCTGCCCTTATTACATACAGTCAGCAATGACAGTGAACAGAGCATAGCCTGAAAGTTGCACCTTCTGACAACAGATCATCAAGCCTGTATACTTCATCAAATTGTGAAATGTGGGCATTTGACACTTCGGCCATGTGTCCAGTTGGACACCTGAAAAAGACTTCCAGTTCTCAAACCAACAACGTGAAAATTCAGCCTGGCTGAAGAGAGAGCTCTGGCTGGAACTCAGGAAAAAAATGAGAGTTTATGGCGTTTGGAAGAGTGGGGCAGGCATCTCACAAGGACTACAAAGGTGTAGTGAGGATATGCAGGGAGAAAATTAGTAGAGCCAAAGTCCAACTAGAACTCAACCTGGCTAATGCTGTTAAAGACGACAAAATTGAATGGCTGAGGTGCTTAATGCCTTCTTTGCCTCAGTCTTTAGCAGTAGAACTAGTTGTTCCCTAGACACCCAGTCCTCTGAGCTGGAAGATGGGGCAGGGGGCAGAATGAGACCTTCACAATCCAAGAGGAAATAGCCAGTGACCTGCTACACCACTTAAACATACACAAGTCTATGGGGCTGGATGGGTTACACCCGAGAGTACTGAAGGAGTTGATAGATGTGCTCACCAAGCTTCTTTCCATAGTTTACTATCAGTCCTGGCTAACTGGGAAGGTCCCAGGGGACTGGAGGGTAGCAAATATGACTCCCATCTACAAGAAAGGCTGAAAGGAGGATCCAGGGAACTACAGACCTGTCAGTCTGATCTCAGTACCAGGGAAGGTCATGGAGCAGATCAGCCTGAGTGCCATTACACACCAAATACAGGACAACCACAGGATCAGATCCAGTCAGCATGGGTTTATAGAAGGCAGGTCCTGCTTGACAAACCTGATCTCCTTCTATGACAAGATGACCCTCCCAGTGGATTTTGTCTACCTGAACTTCCATAAAGCCTTTGACACTGTTTCCCACAGCGTTCTCTTAAAAAAGATGGCTGCTCATGCTCATGGCTTGGACAAGCATACGCTCTGCTGGGTAAAATGCTGGCTGGATGGTCAGGCCCAAAGGGTGGTGGTGAATAGAGTTAAATCCAGCTGGTGGCCGGTCACAACTGGTGTTCCTCAGGGCTCAGTATTGGGACCACTTCTGTTTAACATCTTTATCAATGATCTTGATGAGGAGATGGTGCTGTCTGCAAAGTTACTGAGGTTACATTCTAAGTTGGGTGGGAGTGTTGATCTGCTTGAGGGCAGGCAGGCTCTACAGAGGGACTTGGACAGGCTGGATTGATGGGCCGAGGTCAATTGTATGAGGTTCAACAAGGCCAAGTGCCAGGTCCTATGCTTTGGTCACAACAACCCCATGCAATGCTACAGGCTTCAGGAAGACTGGCTGGAAGGCTGCCTGGCAGGAAGGGACCTGTGGGAGTACCCCCAGTGACTTGTCACATCATCAACAAGTGGCTGAATATGAGCCAATATGAGGAAATGACCTCAAGCTGCACCAAGGGAGGTTTAAACTGGACATTAGGAAAAAATTTTTGACTGAAAAGGTTGTCAGGCATTGGAACAGGCTGCCCAAGAAGGTGGTTGAGTCACCATCCCTGGATGTGTTTAAAAGCTGTATAGATGTGGTGCTTGGGGATATGACTTAGTGGTGGAGTATGTAGAGTACGGTTAATGGTTGAATCGATGATCTTAAAGGTCTTTTCCAACCTAGCTAATTCAATGATTCTATGACTCAACTAAAAGTTATAGAGTACAGCTTTATAGAGCTATAGAACAAACCTTCATGTTATATTACTCAATAGGAAGGCCACAGAAAATTCCACATGTCCACGTACCTGATAAACTAATTCTGCTCTCATTTAGGTGTATAAGAAATTATGCACAGCATACAGTGTATCTATTTTTTACTGCTTAAAAGAATGAAAAAACAACTGGGAGAAACACTGCAACATGCAATTTAAGATGTTTCTAAGAAAGATAAGTACTATTTAAGTGAGAATGAAGAAACATACTTTTGTTTAACTTCAGAGTAGTAAAAATCTTACGAGTAATCACATTTTTATGTTAATTAGTCACCACATCAGCATCTGTGATATGTTGGAATACTTATTTCTTTCAGATATCAGATGGAGAGTGAATTAAAAATATTAGAATATACTGGATTCTGCTAACAATTCTAAAGAGATTGAAAGAAATACTGGAATAAATTTAACATTTAAACAAAACAGATGTGCCAGTGTGGATCAGAGATAAATACCAAACATAAGATCTTGCACATACACAAAAAAAGAGAATAACTATTACATACAGATACCACAGCATGAACCACAGCATATCAAAAGCATTTAATCTTCCTTCATTAAAATAGCATTTATCAGTATATTTCAAATAGTGGATAACAAGGTCTTAGAGTAAATCTCTTTGTAGAATTTCTTAGTTTGGTTCCTCGTACATCTATTTTGGAATTGCCACTACTAGTGCTTTCTGAATCTTCAGAAATCCTACAAATTCCAAAATAGATGTACTAGGAACAAAACTATTTTAGTTTGCCTGGCAGGCAGCAGATAGTACATTAATAATCTATTTCACTTCTGAAATAAATTTATCTGACTGTGACTAGTTAAAATTAACATGCTTATTCTTTCTAGGCAAGGAGTTACTGAAAAGGATTTTCTACAATTCCAATTAAACACTTATTGAAGTTCACTAGACCAAAAAAAAATAAATCTTGGCACTCTGGGGCATACAAAGTAAAACCTGCAAGTAAACATATTACTTATTTCCACATATTTCCATTTCCAAATAAACATATTTCCACACTATATAAGTATAAACAGTGCGGAATGACCACAGCACAAACTACACCAAGAAACCTCCATTCAGTTCCAAAAGCAACTTTTGCATTCACTGTCACTTGGCAGTATGACTGCTTTCTGTTTGCAGTACTGTTGCAGTGACAGGAATATTAATTTTCAAAACCTTCTATTTAAGGAATGAAGTCTTTAAATAAAAGGAAAAAAACAACAAAAAAAATCTTTTTGCAGAGATGCTTTCTAAGTCAGCTGAAAACTGTTAAGACTACAGAAAGCATCTCTACCAAAAGGTTTTTAAAGTCACCTGAAAGCTGTTGTTACAGACTTTTAACTGTTAGTCTGCCACTGCAACTCAAGGCAGGCTTTGTTCCATAAGACTGTAATGATTTTGCAGGGTTTTTTTTGTGGCACAGGCTCACAGGTTACCTAATGCATAAGCAATATCTGGATTATGCAGTCAAAAATCACAGAAACATCCAGCAAAGAAAATATGTGTGAAACAAGCAAGTAGGCTAAATTGTCCCTGCATATAAAGTAAAAAGACAGAAAATGGGACTGGGAATACAGTCTAAACCTCCTGGTACAAGTTAGGATAAGCTTTAACTTTTCTACTCTTTGTTTTTAAAGGCTTACTGCAATGTCTGTTCCAAAGGTTTGCTATGCTAGAAGCATAGGTATGATTCCAGTAATTGGTAGTAATAGAAGGCTTTCTGAAAATTAGGATCCTATGACAGGACTCCAGGGACAAAGAAGGACATTTTAAAGGGTATAAAAAAAAAATACCTTGCACACCAGTCAGAAAGTTGCCTAGTCATAACCAACAAAAACACTAAGAAAAGCAAAACACATAAAAATCCCACCCCTTTCCTGGCATATCTTCAATAAAGTAGGTGTCAGAATGAGGGTAAGTGCCAACTGCTTTTCTTTCAATAATTAGGAGATAATGATTCCATTGCAAAATACAGGTGAAGAAGAAAGAAAAGATATTTTAAACCAAAGGACAATCCACAAATACTCACCTGTGGTATGGAAGATGAAAATTCACTTGCCTTTTCTGCCTGAGGCAATTCCAATACACCTTTAATGACACATCAAGAATTTGTATCATTCTCTGGACAGGACATCTCTCATTTCTCCTGTATCCCTTTTTGCAACTTCAAGTACTTAAGGACCAAAACCAGCAATTAGTTTTTTTGCTCACAGATTTTAATGTGCTTTCACAACTGCTAAGCTATATTATATATATATATAATTTATACAGACCATAAAGGACCTCCTGAAGTTCTATAAAGACACACACTGTTTCCAATAACATGATACATTAGTGGGCACATTTTATTGAAAATTAGATCTATCCCTTGCTAGCCAAACTTTTGACAGGCACTTTTAATCTTTACCATTCTACCCACGGACATAAAAGTTTAGTGAAAATTCCACCTGCATAAGAAAACACAAACTACTTGAAGCAGCTCTAGACCCAAGACCAAAACCTCTCATTAACCCAATAATCAGCTTTCCAAAAAAAAAAAAGTTCATTAATAGACACTTTACACAGCCTTTACACAGACACTTTACACAGCTTTTACACAGCCTCATTATTCAAATACATTTAGTCTGTAGCACCCTAAGAAATTCCTGGGAGCCCTCTTGCTTCCTTTTAAAAGGAGAAAAAAAAAGTACATTCCTTTGCCATCTGCCACTTACCTAGCACTAAGACCGGTGTAAGTTAAACACCACACTTACCAACTAAAGCAATTTCCAAGTTTCTTTCAGTTGTCTCAGGTGAATTATGTTAGATTCTGGCAATCAATTAGTATCTTCCTGATTAAGTACCCCTTCTGCTGCACATCATTTGTGGCTATGCTTTAGCTTGCTCTTCATTGGGTAGAATCTAGCTCCTGTCTATCAAGTGACAATGCAAGAAGGAATGTCCACAAAGATACTGCTTCGTGCGTTATCTTTCTTGAGTTCAAATTTTATACCTCAGGTCTATCAGTTTCCCCCTCTGGTGCCACCTCCATGACTTAAAGAAGTTGTGAGGGGTGGAGGGGATTGTGTGCATAGTAAGTTGCTGTTCAAACCTCTTTTCATTTGACCTAAACACAGTACCACAATATTATGCCTGAGGTTTTTCTGGTTTTAGATACAATTTTCAATTTCAAAAATGCAGGTTCCTATTGGAAGTAAAAGACAATGTTTTTTTATTACTGCATCTCAAACTATGTCTCCCATACTGCTCAAGGCTAAAATTAAGATATACTGCTATTTTTTTTCAGTTCTATTACCAACAACTCAAGCAACCATTTATGAAATCTAAATGTCTGCATCATCACCCATCAGAACATTCATCCAGTCAAAATAAGCACTACACATACGAATTTCTTCATTACAAAAATCACACACTGAGAGCTACAAATCAACTACATGAAGCCTTTTAGAGTGAAGTAAGATTTTTTTAATCAATTTTTCACATTAAAGCTCTGATATAGAGAGAATAAATTGTTACAGAAATTATGCTACTTGTACAACCATTTTCAGCTACAGGGTATTTCCAAATCAAATCCATGCTTATATATTTCAACAGGGACTGCAATCTTACACACATAGGTAGGCTGGCATGTTGTACCATTGAAGTTACCTACATCCTCCAGAAATACAAACTTCCTTAGAATGATAGAATTGTTTTGGTTGAATGCCTCCTAGAAAAGAATAATAAATAATTCCAGCATTACAGCTCAGAGTTTGCTTTCCATTACTGTTGATAAATCTCATCTAAGCCCCAAGAATCTGAGCATGACCATTATAATTTAATTCTTTAAAAAAAAAAAAAAGAAAAAAGCAACAACGACGACGAAAAAAACCACCAGAATTTTAACATTCAGAGCATTTAGAGTTTATTTGAAAATCATACCAAGGGTCACATACTAGGGAAATTCTCAGGCAAACTTCTGTGGAAGATTATCTTACTTTGCCCCAGTATAACCATTAATCAGAGACAGAGAGGAGCAAGGCTGTAACATTTATGTCACTTCACTAGGCCACCACACTTAAATTCTTTAGAAAAGTGTTTTGAAACAAAAAGTGATCTTGAACAGTCTGCATAAAGGCTAGATAATAATCCTTGGCTCCTCAGCACCTAAAACTTCCTACAAATCTAACAAGCACATGGTCATCTAAGTTCAGCTTTAATAAATAGAATCTCCTTTCATGCAGGCACAGTTTTCATACCATCACATGTATACAGAACCCTCACATGTATACAGAAGTGTTGGGCAGGAAAAAAAACCAACAAACAAATAAAATCAACCGACAAACAACCAAAAAAATACCAAACCCAAACCAGACAAACCAACCCACTGCCAGTGAAAAACATGTTGCAGTATTTCATTAACAGATGATGGCTGAGTGTTTGTTCTGTGTTTGTTTGAGTTGTTAAGGTACGCGGGCAGATGACCAGGCTCTGGCATTGGGTTTAGCCGTCTGAACACAACACAGCTAATGAATGTTCTTGATCTGTTATTCAGTATGTCCAGAAATTGCTGTAATTTCTCATAACATGACAAACGTTGCAAATCACACTGAGAAGAATGGCTGGATTCCACAGGTCACCAAGGGAGAGTCATGACAAAAATGGCCAATCATGGATAATTACAGGGAAGCAATGCAAGGTGTAAATTTTGTGAAGACAAGGGTGGAGATAAGGAGTGATCAACATGGATCAACAAGGAACAAGACCAGAAAAATGGAAACCTCACACACGCAAGCAAGCTACTGGTCAATATGCTTGTCTGGCTCGTGTTGTTCACGTTTAGAGCACTGTGTGTGTTTATGCAAGTGCCCACAAAGGCTGGCTGTGCCTGTAACATGTGTGATTACAGAACAAGGCCTGAGTTGACCATAAAACAGAGATATCACTTCCATCTGCCAATAATAAATGATGACCTACCACTCTCTGCAAATGAGATGCTGTCACGGTTTAGGGTCAGGGCAGCCCACTAGACCTGTCTGTTGATGCTCTCTGTTAAACGCCTTCCCTCCCCAAAGGGGAAGAGAAAAGGAATAAGGAAGACTCCACTGACGCTGTAGAGCAGGTCCCAGGAAAGTCCCAGACTGGGCCCAGTGGCAGACAGGAACCATATTAAGAGGAAAATCGCAATTCTGTAATAACCAGGCATATAGCACAAACAAAAATACAACTTAAAATACAATTTAAAAACTCCCACAATTAATAACAAGTTGGTAGCATATTTACACAGACAGTGTCTGCTTCTAGCAGTGATGACACCCCATGTTTAGAGTTACTACCAAGGACTGGTGTGCAGACCAAGGCCACTGCTGGATCTTGGGTACCATGTTGGGAGGTGCAGAAAAGTGAAAGGCTGCTCCTGCAGGGAGGAGCAGACAAGACAGGTGACCCCAAACTGACCAACGAGGTATTCAATCATGGGATGAAATATTCAGTATAAAGCTGAGGGATCATGAGGTCAAGGCCCTGCTAGGCTCAGCTCTTCTGACTTCTTCAGTGGCCAGCATCTGAGGAGGACTCTGTACTGCCTTCGATCCTGATCTATGTGTTCCTGAATCCAGTACCAGAATTCAGCTCCTGAACACGGTTCCTGTTTGCTGCTGGGCCCAGTCTGGGACTTTTCTGGTGCCTGCTGCACAGCATCAGTGGTGACAGTGACGTAATTGCTGTCAGAGATCTGTGTGTTCCTGAATCCAGTACCAGAATCTAGAATCCAGCTCCTGAACCCATTAAATATGATGTGCTGTTGTGCTACTTCATGATTTGTGGTAATAAAAATGCCAAAGAACAAGCTGCAAGCTGTTTCTTACTTAAGACACTCAAAGAATTAATTTTATGCTGGCATATACTGTAATTAGAAATGGCTCTGTGCATCATGATTAAACTAGTAGCTATGGAAACCAAATCAGGCTAGAATAAGTGTAAAAGGAGAACACTGAATAAGCCAATCACAGTATTCTTTCCAAACTGCTTCCTAGGAAAGGTATCAGATTTTGCTTTCACATCAGAACTCCATCTCCTTAACCATTCTGATAGCCGTGTGCTGAACTCATTTCAGTTTAGCAATCTCTCAAATGCTGAATGAGGGGGAAGAATCACTTTCCCTTCTCTGCTGGCTAGGTGTACTGTGGCCACCAAGCATGCAGATAGCTTTTATTACACTGTGCTGAATCATATTTAAATTCTCATTCACCCTTAGGCCCGTGTCCTAGTAAAGGACGCCTAGGTTCACACCTACAGCTCCTTGAGGTCCCTTTGAATGCTAGCCCCACATATAGCCCTGCTTATAGACTGCCTCTTCCATCCTATCATCCAGGTCAATGATCAAAATGTTCGGCAGTATTTGCACCGATATCAGCCTCTAAAGTGAGCAGCAACTAATCCACACGGGTGGCAAAGCAGCTGTACTGTATGTCCCAAAGAGCAGAGGGGAACAGCTTGAATTAGGATTCACCTCTGCTCTTTGAGATATACAGTACAGCTGCTTTGTGGCCACCAGTCTATAATGCTGTCAGAAACTGTGTCAAAACACTTGATTAAGTCAAGGTAAACATCCTTGTTTACCTCTTCTCCCCTTGTCTGCACAGGCAGCTGTCTCATTACAGAATGTAATCAGGTTAGTCAGACATGATTTGTCCTTGGTAAAGCCATTCTGGTTGTTCTCAACCAGGAGGAACCTGGGAACCAGGAAGAACCTGGCAACCAGGAAGATGGAGACTGTTCTGGGTACGGTTCCCTGGATATCCTTCTTCTCCCTCTTGAAAATGGGCATGTTATTTGCCTTTCTCCAGCCACTGGAGACCTCTCATAATCACAACAAGCTTTCAAAAAAGATGTGGAATATCCCCCTCACAACAACAGCGACATTGGATGCACATCCAGTGGTCTCAGTTTGCTTACATGGACTCTAACTCAATCTTCCTCCAACTCAATCTTCCCTTCAAGAAAGCATCCAGTCCAAAAAGTTCAATTTCATCATTCTCAGTTAAGCGCTTTCCTGGGCTACTCTTTCTGCTGCCTCCTGTCACCAGTACAAATATTCATAAAACTCTAGTGATTGTCCTAACTGTTCTAGGTGGACATGAGTTCTTTATACTGGGTAGTAAAAAAGCTGTGAAATTTTGCAATATCCTGGCCAGTTTCACTATTAGCAACAGGATTCTCACCAAATGTCAAAATTACTCAAAAAGATATCACAAAAAAAATGTCACTCTGTGCCAATATTTGGTCCCCAGAGTGCCATTTTTTTTGGTGATAACTTTTTTCTGGTGATGTTGTGTATTTCACAAGCAACATTTCGGAATCTTCTCCAGCCTTCTCCAACACACTCCATGCCACTCACTACTGAGTACTGCAACTTTGCTTATCCACCTCAACAAGAGGTTGAGATCTGAAGCAGTTGCTGCACAGCAATGCTTAGAAAGACAGAAACAATCACTTACCAGGACTAAATAAATACTTCTCTTGGCATTAATCCAGGTGAGTTGATGTGATGCCAGTAGCACCTCCTACCAGTCATTATTTGTAGTAATTTTAGTGATAGTGTTTACCTGTAGCTATCCCTGAGCCACACTAGCTGGTATCCCTGAGCTACAATAGCCAGAATCACCAATAATGCACAATCCTTCACTTTGCAGAGTCTCACTTTCGTGGCACAGATTTTACATCCATCCCTCCAGAACTTTTTCCCCTCTTGATGGACAGAACACACCCGTCAGGATCATTCACTAATCCTAATTCACCAGTCTAAATGGTGAGTTAAAAATCTCTTTTCTAAGGCTCTAGCACTTGAGATTCTTAACTCACCCTGCTGTAATTAACGCAGACCTGTCAGAAAGGCTACTTAAAAAGGATTGGGCACAATTCCTTTTCTTTTCAGAGATGAAGAGAGGTTGTTTTCTCCAGGGTGACATTCCATAAAATAAGGTCAGCCAACACAGTGCTCTGACCTCTCACATGGTGAATGAGGTGAACGAAATCAATTCTAATCTAGCAGAAAAAAAGTGGCTAGTTTTAGGATGGAACAGTGACTTGAATCAAGGTCGAAAATTTTGACTTTCAGAAATTATTGTATTAAATCAGAAACTGCATTGTTATCTGTGCCCTCTCCCGTGATGTGCTCTCTGTCAGACCTTAGCTGACTCTCCAGTTTTCCACCTGCAGGCAGGCGGATGCATCCACATTTAGCATTCCCTGCTGCGAGAAAACATGATCGCACACTCCTCCTCAAAGAAAAGGGATGCACTTTTTCAGAGTGACGTAGAAAGGGGAGAAGCAGGATGCTGAGACAAGATTACGCCAGATCGAAAGTGACGTGAAAGGCTTTACAAAAGCGTTCACACATCCAAGACAAGAGCAGCCGGCTTCCCAGACCCGTCCCCCCCGCCTTCGGTCCCGCCCGCTGCCGGCAGCTCCCGCTGCGGGAGCGCATCGCCCCCTGCTGGGCCGGACCGGACCGGGCCGTGCCGTGCTGTGCCGTGCCGTGCCATGCCAGGCCGTGCCGCCACCACACCCCCATCCCGGCAAACAGGGCGGCTGAACGCGGGGCGGGCAGGATGCGGGTCGGTCTTAGGAGCGCTTTAAATGTGATGTCAGCTGTTTCACGGTCCTACAAACTCCAAAGGCAGCCCGCAATTCTCATTAGTGCGTCAACGAGTCAAAGTCAGTATCTTTTACGCTCGTCTTCAAGATTCCCGTCAAATATTCCTGCCTCAGCACATCTCCATCCTGCAAAGGCTTTGAGCTTACTGGAGACAACTTGTTCTGAAAGCTGCAAGGTAAAACAGCAGAGAGTAAAAAAGGATTCTCTGCTAAGGGGAGGTGGAGGGGAGGAGCACAAAATGAGAAAGGAGGGAAGAGGAAAAATATCCCAGAGCAATGCTTACTGCAGGACCAGATGGACTTTTTTTCTTTGAGAGGGTGGGAGCAGGGAGAAGAGTCAAAGAGCAAGAAAACAAGGTATATCCTCAAATGCAGTAAGTAGGTAGTAAGCAGGAACTAGATGACTTTTACAGGTCCCCAATTGCATGACGCAGAAAAATATCCAGAATTCAAAAAATATGACCCAGAAAAATCTAATCATCATCTAGGACCCTACTCTTACGGCAGTTCAGGGTTGGAAAGGTCATGCAGCTGGGGACCTCTCAAGGACTGCAGTTGAGGATATTTTTCTGGGTTGGAAGGGACCTTACCTGCAGTAAGAGTAAGGTCCTAGATGACCTTTAGAGGTAGAGCATCAGAGCTGAGTCAACTCTGAGCTGTGACACTCATCTCACCTCAGATGCACAGACACTCAGCTCAGAAGCTCATCTTGGGTCCTTAAATCAGAAGCTCAGCTCATATTTACTGGTCAGATGCTCAGCTCTGACTCCCAGCTAAGCTCAGACACCTCAGCTAAGACACTTGGCTAAGCTCAAACAGCTCAGAAGCTCAGCTCAGCCACTCAGGCTCACATCTGACAAGCTCAGACACAGCACAACTCAACACAGATGCTCAGGCCAGATTCTCATCTCAGATGCTCAGTAGCTCAGACATTATGCAGCTCAGATGATCAGAAACTCAGACACTGATCTCATCTCTGAAGCTCAGATAAGACAATCTCAGCTCAGCTCCGATTCTCAGCTCAGAAGCTTGTGTGCTCAGCTCCAATGCTCAGCTCTGACACTGAGCTGTGCTCAGACCCTCAGCTCAGACTCAGCTCAGCTCAGATGCTCAGCTCAGAGTCTCAAAGTTACAGCTCAGCACAGCTTCTCAGCTTATCTCAGCTCAGGCACTCAGCTCAGCACAGACTCTCTCAGACTTGGCTCAGCTCAGACGTTCATCTCGGATGTTCAGCAGCTCAGACGCTAATCTCATCCCAACTCACCTCATTATATCTCACTCATCTCATCTCAGAAGCTTAGATCAGAAACTCAGATGCTCGGATCAGAAGCTCAGACACTCAGTTAAGGCTCTCAGGTCAGAAGCTCAAAAGCTCAGCTCAGGCTATCAGCTCAGACACTCAGCTCAGGCTCTCAGGTCAGAAGCTCGTATGCTCAGACACAGCTCAGCTCAGATGCTCAGCTTATATTTTCAGGTCAGATGGTTAGCAGTTCAGATGGTCAGCTCAAATCGAACGCTCAGCTCAGCCCAGCAGCTCAGTCCCAGCTCAGCCACTCAGACTATCAGCTCAGATGCTCAAATCAGTCTCTCAACTCAGACTTGCTCAGCTCAAACCCTCTGCAATGCTTAGACTCACTCAGCTCTGCTCACACAGTCAGACAGATGTTCAGCTCTGCTTGGATTCTCAGCTCAGCCTCTCAGACTTACAGCTCAGCTCAGGTGCTCAGCTCACAACACACTTGTAAGCTCAGGTACTCAGCTCAGACTCTCAGCTTGGACCTTCAGCAGCTCAGATGCTTATCTCAAATCAGCTCTCACACTGAGCTCTGCTCAGACCCTCAGCTCAGACTCAGATCATCTCAGTCTGGTCATCTCAGATGCCCAGCTTACCTCAAAAGCTCAGGTGCTCTGATGCAGCTAAGGCTCTCAGCTCAGCTCTGGCGACTCACCTCAGAAGCTTAGACTCTCAGCTCTGCTCAGTAGCTCAGACATTCTGCTCAAATACGTCTCTGCTCAGCTCAGACACTCAGCTCAGACACTCAGCTCAGACGCTCAGGCCAGCTCATGTCAGGCTCTTAGCTCATCGCAGATCAGAATCTCAGTCAGACTCTCAGCTCAGAGGCCCATCTGTGCTCAGAGGCCCATCTGTGCTCAGACTCGCTCAGCTCTGAATCTCAGACACTCATCTCAGATGCTCAGCTCTGCTTAGACTCTTAGATGTACAGCTCAGCTGATGTGCTCAGCTCAGCATCTCAGACACTCTGGTCAGATGCTCTGCTGTGCTTAGAGGCTCAGCTCAGACTCAGACTTACAGCTCAGTTCAGAAGCTCAGAGGCTCAGTTCAGCTCAGATGGTCAGCTCACCTGAGACACTCATCTCATCCCAGAAGCTCAGATGCTCAGGCTCTCAGCTCAGAAGCTCAGCTCAGATGCTCAGTTGATCACATCAGAACTTCAGGCGCTCAGGTCAAATTCTCAGTTCACCTCAGACTCTCAGCTTGGACCCTCAGCAGCTCAGATGCTTATCTCATCTCAGAAGCTAATCTTATTTAAGAAGCTCAGATGCTCATGTCAGACTCAAGCCTCAGAGGTTCAGGTCACCTCAGAAACTCAGACACTAAGATCTGATGCTCAACTCAGACACAGCTCAGCTCCGCTCGACACTCAGCTCAGACACAAGCTCAACTCAGACGCTCATATCATCTCAGCAGCTCAGATGCTCAGACCTCAGCTCAGGCCCTCCGATCAGTACAGATTCTCAGTTCAGACACAGCTCAGCTCACAACAGACTGTCAGCTCAGTCACAGCTCAGCTCAGACGTTCAGCAGCTCCGACTCCCAGCTCAGCTAAGCTCAGGCTCTCAGACTCTCAGTTCAGCTCAAGTGCTTAGCTCAGCACAGACTCTCAGAGCCTCAGCTCAGATGCTGAGCTCTGCTCAGACTCTCGAAGTCAGCTCAGCTCAGACTATCAGATCAGAAGCTCAGACACTGCTCACCTCAGCTGCTCAGCTCAGATTTTCAGCTCAGATGCTCAGCTCAGAAGCTCGACTCAGAAGCCAAGCTCAGATGCTCAGACACTCAAGTCAGGCTATCATGTCAGCACAGATTCTCAGCGCGCACACACACCTCAGCTCAGACACTCATCTCAGACATTCAGTTCAGAATTTCAGCAGCTCAGACACTCAGCTCAGCTCAGAAGCTCAGATGTTCAGGTCAGATTCTCAGATCAGCTCCCACTCTCAGCTCAGAAGCTCAGATTCTCAGCTCAACCCCACTCTCAGATCAGATATTCAGATCAGATACAGTTCAGCTCAGCCTCAGATCATCTTAGACAGTCTGGTCATCTCAGAGGCTCAGCCTACCTCAAAAGCTCAGGTGCTCTGACACTCAGATAAGACTCTCAGCTCAGCTCTGGTGACTCTCACCTCAGAAGCTTAGACTCTCGGCTCAGCTGCTCAGACACGGCTCAGATGCTCAGGTCAGACTCGCTCTCAGCTCAGGAGCTCAGACACTCAGCTTAGCAGCTCAGACGCTCAGCTCAGATGCTCAGGTCAGCTCATGTCAGGCTCTTAGCAGATCAGAATCTCAGTCAGACGCTCAGACCAGACTCTCAGCTCTGATGCCCATCTGTGCTCAGACACTCTTCTCCGCTCACACTCACTCAACTCTGAATCTCAGACACTCAACTCAAACGTTCAGCTCTGCTTAGACTCTCAGAGCTCAGCTCAGAAGTTCAGACGCTCAGTTCAGCTCAGATGCTTATCTCACTGAGTCACTCATCTCATCGCAGAAGCTCATCTCAACTCAGAGGCTCAGATGCTCAGGCTCTCACCTAAGAAGCTCAGCTCAGATGCTCAGTTGATCACGTCAGAACTTCAGATGCTCAGGTCAGATTCTCAGTTCACCTCGGATCGTCAGCAGCTCAGATGCTTATCTCATCTCAGAAGCTAATCTCATCTAAGCAGCTCAAAAGCTCAGATGCTCATGTCAGACTTGAAGCTCAGAAGCTCAGACAATTAGATCCGATGCTCAGTTCAGACACAGCTCAGCTCTGCTCAGACACTCAGGTCATCTCAGAAGCTCAGACCTCAGCTCAGGCCCTCCGATCAGTACAGATTCTCAGCTCAGACACAGCTCAGCTCAGACATTCAGTTCAGATGTTTAGAAGCTCCAACTCCCAGCTCATCTTAACTCAGGCTCTCAGACTTTTAGACTCTCAGTTCAGCTCAGCTCAGACATTAAACTCAGATGCTGAGCTGTACTCGGACTCTCAGCTTAGACTATCAAGTCAAAAGCTCAGACTCAGCTCAGACACTGCTCACCACAGCCACTCAGTTCAGATTTTCAGCTCAGATTCTCAGCAGCATAAATGCTCAGCTCAGACATTCAGCAGCTCAGACACTCATCTCGGAAGCTTGACTCAGAAGGCAAGCTTAGACACTCAGACACTCAAGTCAGGCTATCATGTCTAAGCTGAGCTGTGCATCTGAAATGTGAGTCTGAGCTGAGTCTCTGAGCTCCTGGGCTGAGCCAATACTCTGAGCTCCTAAGATGAGCTGAACTTCTTAGCTCTTGAGCTGAGAGTCTAAGCTGAGCTGTGTGTCTCAGCAGAGTGACAGAGTATCTGAGCAGAGTGTCTGAGCAAAGATTGTAAGCTTCTGAGTTGAGCTGAGAGTCTGAGTGTCTGGGTTGAGCAGCGGAGCTGAGCTAAGCAGCAGAGCTGAATATGTGAGTGGTGTAGCTGAGCTGAGCCGAGCAGCTGAGCAACTTTGCCACCTGGCTAAGGAGAGCTGAGCCTCTGAGTTTAGCTGAGTGGCTAGGCTGAGCAGCTGAGCTGAGAGTCTGAGCCCTTGACAAGAGCTGGGCATCTGAGTTCAGCTGAGAGGCTGAGTTGAGCATCTGGGCTGATCAGGTGAGTTTAGTGATGTCTGGGATGAGCTGAGAGTTTCAGCTCCTGAGAACAGCTGAGAGTCTGAGCTTCTTTGCTGAACATCTGAACTTCTGTGCTGAGCTCAGCTGAGCTGAGAGTCTCCGAGCATCTGTGCGGCTGGGGCTGTGCAGCTTAGCTGAGTGGCTGGGCTGAGCTGAGAGTCTGATCTTCTGAATTCAGCTGAGAGAGTCTAAGCGTCTGAGCTCCTGATGTGAGATGAGAGTCTGAGCCCCTGGGAAGAGCCAGGCTGACCTAAGAGTCTGAGCTGAGTGTTTGAGCTTCTGAGGTGAGCAACAGAGTGGCTGAGCTGAGCGTCTGAGCTGAACTTGTGAGCTGAACTGAGCATCTAAGCTGAGGAGCTGAGCATGTAAGTTGAGCATCTGAGTGTCTGTGGTGAGCTGAATGGCTGAGCTGAGAGTCTGTGCTAAGCTGCTGAGCTGATGTTCTGAATCTGTTTCAAGGAGAGTTGGAAACTGGCAACTCCGGATAGCACAGCAATGCTGCAGCCCTTCCAAGCAGAGGCTGCTGTGTATAAGCAAGAACTCACCTGAGAAATGGAGCTAATGGAAGAGCAGAGCTCACTCCCGCTACAAGTTTCCACTGGGCAAGACGGCCTGAGAGACCCAGGGCACAAGTGGTGCTCTGGAGGTACAAGAGCAGCAGGCAAGAACTGAGCCCCAAGGGCACAGAGAAGCCCCGACAAGAGTGTGTGCTCAATGCTACAGAGGAGAGCAAGCAACCCCTGGGGAGTCCAGAAAGATTTCCTGTCCTGGAAGTCTGACTCAGAGTGGCCAAATGTGGCCTGATCAACCCTGGGGGTAAGAATCCTTCCTGTGCCTGGCAGGATACCAGGGGGTGCTTCAGAGCACTGGGACCCCTGACAACATCTCTACGTCCCATTAAGAAGGCACTCCCTTAGCCTAGCCATGGCTATCCAGATGAGAAGGATTTCCAGTCATCCCTCAGATGAGCTTTGAACATGGCCCCATTGGGAGCTGGCCATGCAGCAGAGAACCTCCAGCAGCTTTGTCTCCTGCCTCTGGTCTTCCTCCCTCAGTCTCTTCCAAGTAATTCCACCAGCTTCCCCTGGGGTCAGCTGTGGCAACAGGGCAGGGGAGGATGCTGCCTTTTACACTGACCCAGGGCATTGTGTCTGCAGTGTTGCCAGGTGATGGGGCACCCCATGTGCAGCCCCTCCCACTGTAGCCCCTTCCCCCAGCATCCTCCAGAGGCAGGCCTCTGGGGTGCTGGCCCCAAGGCAGTCCCTGTGCCCAGGAGACCCAGGGGGATGTCCCTGCCCTTGGTGACTATGCATGGCATAGCTGCTGGGCATCCTTGACGCCTTCTCTGCCACTTGGGTCCCAATGCCACACCTCACACTGTCACTCTGCTCTTAGGCCATGGCACAAACCAGCACTGAAGCCTGGAGACCAGCCCTATTAGCCAGCCACTCCTAGTACCTCAGGTGAAAAAAGAGCAAGATCTCCCAAGGCTTTTCCTATGGAATATGTGTGTTTCTCTCAACAACTCTTCTATTTTAAACAGTCATTTCAAAATAATAAAATTCTATGCCTTTAGTCTTCCACGTCCTTTCTTTGGCCTTCACTGCTAACACCAAAACAAGCAGAGCTTTCTGGCTTTTCAGGCCATGAAACACCCCTTCTGAAACAGGCTCATGGCCTGATTGCTGCTGGGAGACACTCGCACAGTGGCCACTTACCCCAGCTCCTTTGGGAAAGCAATATCAACTCTTCCCTGTCAGGCTAGAAATTAAGTGATCGATACAGACTTCATCCATTGCTGAAGCAGCCTTAGCAATGGATGAAAAGTTCTGTTGTCCTCCACAAACTCAGAACACAGAGTTATTTTCAAATTTTTAACATTCCAGAACAATCACCCTGTTTCTTAACTCAGGGCGCATTTCCTCTGCTGACTGAGCCCTGCTCAGATGGACCAAGACCCTGACTCACTCAAGGGTGCTGGAGGCAGCTGAGGGAGCAGCAAGCAGCTTGCAGCTTTATATGAAGGCCTACTTTGCATTTGACACCAAACATCTGGTCCCTGGAAGAAGAAGGGCAGTGACTGGTTTGAAGCCACCACAGCTCCCTAGACAAATGCAGCCCTTCAGACCCTGCAAGTTTTTATGACACGGAGGACATGTGCCACAGCTCTTCACGCCCTGTGAGCTCCCACCAACACGCAATGCTGCTGCTTCAGCTCTGCCAACGAGCACTGCAGCTGCTCCAGCTCTGGCAAAGAGTACCACAGCTACACAGACAGTGACTGGGGCTATTCCCACTCCATCTGCACTGGTGCAGAGTCGCCATTGTGAGGACAAAGAAACAAAGAAAAAGAGAAAAAGAGAGCCTGTTATGGTCAGCGAGGGATGAGGGATAGAGTCCTTCTCAAGTGGAACCATCGGAGGAGGAGTCAGGAGCAGAGGTGAAGTCCGACACCGCTGTGACTGGCTGAACAGTGCACCCTACTGCCATCGAATCCTGCAGGGACAGAATCCGTCACTGTTTCTGGAGTGATGGGAGGATCTCCAGAACTGGCTGTAATGGAGGCTGAAGCAAGCCTAACCAGGAATAAGTGAGTAAAGCACCCTATGGCGACTGGGCCAGATGTCCTGTGTGTCATTGGCATCAACTTCCTCAGGAAAGGGTATATTATAAGGACCCAAAAGGGTATCAGTGGGTCTTCGGAAGAGCAGCTGTCGGGACTGAGGACATTGAACAGACAACTACCCTGCCTAAGCTTTCAGAGGAGTCTGCAGCCGTGGGGCAGATGAGAGTTGAAGATCCAAAGGTGCCAGCTGCTGCTGAAACGGTGCGTGGATGACAACATCGCTCTCTGTTCCTATAGCACCAGAGGGCAGGTGACAGTTTGCTTTCACCTGGGAAGGCACCCATTTATGGATCAGGTCTTAGATAAGAGACAAAATAGGCTAGATCTCTTCAAGCTGTGAAAGAGACAGATGAAAAGAACTATGAAAGCATGAATGGCACAGAAATTTTATAGAAAATCACTATTTGCTACCTGTCATTAAAAAAGGGAGCACTTAGATTACCAGATCGATGGTTTTAAAGTAATGAGTGCTGATGCCGACTTTAAAAATAAATGTCAGTGTCATGGTATCTTTTGGAGATCAAAAGTTTAGGGGGGATAGATAAATGCTGGGGTACATAGCCATGATCTGAACGTAACATTTAGTAGAAGAATCTCACAGTGTATATATATATATATATATTGGCTATATCTCATAGCCGAAAGACACAATATCAAGAGGGAAATAGTAGTTTTTTTTTTCCTCCCTTATATTCGTTGCACCTACCTCTGCTAGAAGCTTCTGCTGGAGATGGAGTGTAGTGCAGGTGTGCTGTGCAGTAAATGCCTGTGGGTTAACAGCGCACGTATGCGCTTTTGTGACTCCAGGCTGGGGGAGCTGGATCCAGCGGAATGGGTTTTCGCGACTCGTATTTGACGGTATCGGTCAGCGTGTAACGCTACAGCCTGCCGTTCTCGGCAGCCCCTCAGCACCGGAGCAATGGGCTCTACCAAAAAGGCGCAGCCTCGGCTCAAATGTCTGAGAACTCACAGCAAGCATCTTCAGGTGCTCCGCTGAACACCAGCGTCGTCCGGGGGCTGAGACCAGCACCCTCCGGAGACCCTCGGGCGTGTAAAATAGGCCCCTCCTTCCCCACACCGGTTCCTGATCCCTTCAGGGTACCGGGGAAGGCGGCTCGTTAGCTCCGGACCCCGCCCCTGCCCGCCGCCGTCTCCGCTGAAACCCGCACGGAAAAGCGGAGCTGGGGTCGGGGGTCGCCCCTTTCCCTCAGTGCCCCCCCCCGCCCCCCGGCTCACGCGGTCGCCTCTGTTAACGGCCGCGGCGCGAGCCGCCGCTGGCCGGGGTCTCCCCGGGGGTGCAGGCCCGCGCGCCGGCCGCGCCGTTGCCGAGGAACGCGCACCGCGCTTCCGCCCGCCGGCCACTCCCTCCAATGGGCGAGCGGCGGGGGCGGGCCCGACGGGTTGCCCTGGTGCCGGGGTCGGTTTCGCGGCGGCGGTAGACGCGGTGGACGCGCTGTCGGCGCTGCGGGAGGGCAGGCAGGCAGGTGAGGGCTGGCGGCCGCCACCGGGGAGCGGGATCCGCCATCGGCAGCCGGGCAGGGCAGGCGGGGTGCGGTACGGCCCGTCTCGCCCCGCCCTGGGGGGGGGTCGGCCCGGCGCGGCTGCTCGAGCCCGGTTCGGGCCCGGTTGTCCCGCGGGCGGCGGTTCCGTGGGGCTCGGCCAGGCCGCGGGGCCCTGCGGCCTGGTGACGGGACGGCCCTGGGGAGCTGTCAGGGCTTTGGGCGGTTGCCTGAGGTATCCCGGAGCGGGCTGGCGGTGTTGTCGGGTTTTTATACTGGTTTGGGGAGGTCTCCACGGTATCGCTGCACCAGTGTGCTTGTGGGGGAACATCATCTCGGGTAAAGGCGGAGGCAGCGATCTTTAGAAGAAGCATACTGCGGGGAAAACGTTTGCCCTCCTTAGGGAGGGAAGAGTTTTGGGCTTGTTTATACTTCAAATGATTTTCCCAGCTGGGACAAGTGCGGGAGGGGGGCGTGAAAACGAGCTTAGAGAATTAAAAAAGCTCAAGCGCAAAAGCAAACTACAGGCTAAGCAAACACAGCTTATGAAAACCTATTTTGGCCAGCAGACTCTGCAGATGAAAAAATAAGTATTTAAAGGTTTGGTTTTTTTCTGTTAAGTAAACTCTTCTGATATAATAAGAAATGTTGCTGTTGAATAAGCCATGTGACAGTGTGAGAAACTGTTTTGGAAATGGCAGGCGTGAAATCGAAGTCTGAGAGAGATCTTTAATTATTTGGAATGCTGTAGTAAAGATCATAATCCTGGATTTTAAAATCAGGAAAGACCATAGTGTACATAATAACTGGCTTAACCACTGCGTGATACAGAACATAAATGCTTGGAAATTTCCTTTTTGAGCCCCGGAACTGGTTCTTTCAAGACTATTTCTCTGACGCTCATGCACTCAGTCTTTCAAAAACATCATAGGCTAGAAAGTCCATTGTGTCTCTGACTAACTGTAGAGTATTAAATCTCTTCTGTGTTGGGAGGGTAGAACTTTCTGGCTTTATGCGTCATTTTAATATATTGTCATGACATTATGCAATTTCCCTCTGTTCATAAGAGCATTTACAAGGAAAAATTCTGATAATAAACACATGTAGGAAACAAGTAGATGTTCTTCAAATTTTAGCAAAGTGTTACTTTGCTGAAGTTATTCATGGCAAGGTATATTTCCCGTTGTTTTAAATGAAATTCAGGTTGCTAACCTTTGCACTTCTTAATTTTTTCTAGTCCCGAAGTAGGGGAAATTCATTTAGGTCGTGCCATTTTTTTTCCGATTGAAGGCACAACTGTGTAGGTTCCTGATATATTTAAAGGGTTTGGCTAGAGAACAAATGACTTGCACAAAGCAGTCAAGCTTAACTTTGTTTTATCCTTACTTATGGTTTGCATATCGGAACTGTTCAAAAGCTTCAGTTAAGACTGTAGTGATCTTTGGCTAATTGTAAATGATGTGGAGAGATGGTGATCTAAAGAGCTTGCAAATGTAAATGTGGAGTATGACTGGAGTACTACAGATAATGCAAAAATTGTAAAATGCCATGGGAGCATTTCTTGTTATCTTATTAGTTACTCTCCCAGACAAAATATCTACTGTCTTCTTCCATCTCTGTTTCAACAGGAGTGTCATTCTCTGCGTTCTATTACACCAAATCTTGGACTCATTGAATAGCTTTGGCTATTTAAAGGACCCAGAACACAATGATAAACTTGTAATTTGGTCACCTGCTATGAGGAACATTTCCACATAGCAAGAGCAACGTAAGAAGGTCCTCACTGAGTTGAGTAAAGGTCCATTTAACTTAATGGGTCAGATTTTTTTTGTACTAACAGTGGTAATTGGAGATGATAACATAGGGAAAGCAATATTTCCTCTTCTTGCCGTTTGTGAGTCAGAGCTGATGTGGAAAATAAGAGTTACTTGAGCAAGTCCTGGTGAAGATACCATGTAACTCATAGATTTTGTTATGTAAGGCAAAAGGTCGGCAGCACTAGAAGAGGAGTAAATATCAATATAACATTTGAATTATAGCAGCTGGCTAGGAGAAGTGAGAGTTTACCTGTAGGGTATAGGCAATCCGGTGACATAGTATTGTTCAGGCTGGCATTTATTTATGGTAGCAGCTGACCTATATTCTGGGCACTGGAGCAGGATGGAAGCTTCATACAGTGTTCTTTTCCCTGTCTGAGTCCTGTAATAAGTACTCCTTGGCTGAATCCACTGGGGCCATTTATTCTTTATCCTGTTCTAGCGTAGCCTGGAGAATTTGGGTTTGCTGTGGTGTGTGAGATTTACTAAGATTAACAGTAAAGGCTTGTACAGGTTTGCTGACTTTTTATTTATGCGGTTGTATGCCGGGTCTCAAGGCAGTCTCAGATGTGGAACTCATCTCTTCCAATTCTTTCTGTCATTTGGTGGTGGTGTCATTTATGGTGATGCCCTTGACTGCCATCTCTGCTAAGGCTTCACCTTAGATTTTTCACTTGGCCTACTTTGTTCAGTTTTATGTGGGAAGCTGTGTGTAAGCAGACAAGTTGATAATTAGTAATTTTGAAAGGATTCGTCAGCAATTAATTTTTCTGTTCAGTGTCCAGTGTCTTGTTTAATGATGGGGGATGCTCTTGGAAACAGTTGTTGGAGTGGAAAAGCATTAACATAATTTTTAATTTATTTTTTTTCATGGGCTGTATATTCTAAGTCTTCTATTGGTGACATTAATACTGCCACATCCCTACTTAGTGAAGCTTTTTTTCTTAATGCTTCTACTGACTGTAGGTTTGGTTCGGGTACGAGAACCTTTATCTACTTTCCAGGCTGTGGGGCTAATTTGAACCCAGCTGTAGGGTATCTTGATTTAAATAACACTTTTGTCTCTGGTAATTACCTCCTCCTTCCATAATTTTTTAAAACATATCTAAAATGTTAAAATCCACCTCTCGTGAGTATGCTAACCAAACACAGCGCATGAGTGCTTGGTATAATGGTGTTAAGCTTTGTTCCGTGTTGAAAATAGCTTTCCTAACAGACTGCTCCTGTCTTGTGGCCTTATCCTGGTCATGGCTCATATTTTTCCCATGGTTTTATCACATGCAATGTTTGACTGATTTTGGAGGGGTTTTTTCTTCACCTTTTGACTGATACTATTCTCCTTGTTGTACTAGTTGTGTAGTTTGTACTCAATTTCGCGGTCTCTTGAAACGAACCATCTCTACTTACAGGTTTTTTGTGGAATAGAGTTTATCCCACCCCTTTGGTTTATTTGTTTCAAGATCTCCTATTTTGTGTCTGTGTTAGAAATAATTCTTGGCATTTACGTGCACCACTAGACACCCTTCTGGCTGTGCACGTGCATGTGGCTGTACATCATTCGGGTTTCCAGAGAGTGGAGTGCGAGCTTGTGGCGGTTAAAGAGATTTCTTTCTTTGGAGGTGGCTGTGGTATTTGTTTTTTCAGGGTTCTTTTTGCTTTTGTGGTTATTAAAGCACAAGTGGCCCCTGAAGTGTCTGAACAGAACTGTTAAATTGACTGCTCTGTAAAAATTCTTAGGGCAGAAAATGTCCATGGTTTAGAACGTCACCTGGGAGACAAACTTTCAAGATTTGATGGTTTTCTACCAAAATCAACACTGTCTTTCCTATGTCCCACTTCAGCTAGTTTTCCAAATTTAGAAAATAAGCATTAGCAGACGTGTGAGAGGCACAGTTTTTTACAAGATGGGTGTCATCCTCACTTTGACAGTTCAACCTCTCTTAGCTCACCAAACCCATTAACAAATACATCCAGATGATGAATAGCACAGAGACATGACCAAGGTCTGAGGGATGTGAAATATTACCTTGAGTTTCACAGCTAGAGAGAATTAGTTCTTTGCTTTCATTAAATTTTTTTTTTGTTACTTTCAAGTTATGTTCTCTGTGGGTTTCTTTGTGTTTCAGATGCTAATTTATTTTTTTCTTCTTCTAAGGAAGGTTCTCGGTACATTGAGTTAAATATACTGAGGAAGGGGTTTTGTTATTTCTTCTGCCATAGAAATGTACTTAATTATAAATTAAAACCAAATGCTATTATCTTAACATCCAAATCATCAAAATATAGTTTAAAAAGTTATTATTATTAAAATACTTACTCTAAAATGTGTTCATTATCATTCCAGACAGGGATTTGCACAGTTATAATCTAAATTTACTATAATTCAACATCTTTCTGAAGAATGTGTTAGAATGACTTAGCTAGACATAGATAAAACATATGGGTGTGATACAGAAATACTTGTAACATCTTTTTTTTTGTCATATTAACTGTTTTCTGACAGACTGAATGATCTTTTTTCTTTTTTGGGGGTACTTCAGCTTTGAGTACATTCAAATTTTATAAGCATAGTGATTATGAAACTGAGACAAGCATTTCAGTATAGACATAGCTTTATGGATAAAGATATAGTTGTTCTCTATACATTCTCTCTCTTTCACATACATGCTGCTTGCCTGCTTTCTCTTTTTTGACCAGGGAATTAAAAAATTAAAGTTATTTAACTTTCTTTTAAATGTTCTATGTATTCTTCACAGAATTTGAATGGAAGCATCTGGTAAGCTGTAATAACAGTGGTTCTGTATATACAAACATACTTATCCATATTTTTTTTTCTTAAGGGATGTTGATTTTTTTCCTTAAAAAGAAAAAAAAGACTGTAAACTTTCCTTGAATTTATTTTTCAAGATCCAATTATGGAACATCCTCAGGAAGATACGTGATCAAGTCCAATCCACTGCTATTGTTGGCATCTAGAGCCTAATCTGCATAAACTGATAAAGCTCCATCTTAAAAATAGCTGGTTTTGTCCTTGTGGGAAGGTTGTTCTAGAGTCTTATCCTTGTGCAGCTCTGATGATGATACACCTCTGTTACTAACAGCTTATTCTAATCATGTGAGGTGGCCTCGCTGTCCTGTGTGTCATCTGGTCCTGATAAATTCACAGAGCTTGTTGGAAAAGAGCAAACGAGAGGGGAAAAATTAAAAGGACAACCGTTTAGAGCCCTGCTTATGTTTGTGCTATTAGTAACTTGGGATGAGCAGTGGAAATCTTAATTCTTAACTGAAGTCATTTGACATAGGAACACTGCAACATAGGTTTGCTTGCTCGTTTAGTGTGTGATTGCTTATTGCACAGCTTTTCTGGGAATGTTGTATTTTAGGATTTATTTTAGGATATTTAGGCTCATTAGATGCTTCATGTTCTCAGTGTAAAGGTTCTTAAAGCACTAATTTATAAGTAAAACCTGAGGGTTTTTAATGGACTTATTTACTATAGATATGGATGTAATTCATTTCCATAGTGCCATACGAATTATGAATGTAATGGATTTTCATACTCTGGTAATTTAAGGAATTTTTAAAGTATGTTGTTCCTGTTTTTCTTGTGTGTGTGTTTTGTATGAAGACGTTGATTCCTATAATGAATTTTGTGGCTTCAGGCATCACTTCCATTTTATCCTTCTGACTTGTTTAGGTTTAGGTTATACTGCCAGCAACAGCTGCTTCCCACTGCTGTTATACTGTGAGAAGATAAAATTTGCCCTAGGCATTCAAACACAGGCTCTTTCTACACCAGAATACCAGCACAGTGACTTCTTGTGAGCTTACAAGACTCTCTGCCCCAAAGATGATGTGACATCGAGAGTGCTGCTCCTCTGCATCTTCCATTCCACCAATGTACAGGCTCTAATTGGCCTGACCAGCCCGTAACTCTTGCTCTGCAATCTCTAACTTTACCCTCTTTCTTCCTCATGACAGGGGTTTAACTGTCTTATGTTCAAGGCAAGCTCTGGTGCAGTGCAAGCTGTGTAACCCTGGCTCAGGCTGTATGAAAACAGTGAAGTCAGGAGAAAGTGCTATGAGGGCGCCTCCATCCATGCACATTCTCCCCCTGGCTCTAGAGCTGCACTGGAGCTCAGGCTCTTGCCTTGGTCTTTGCTTGAACTATACCACAGCCACCCTGTTCCTGGCCTTAATGTCCTGCTGCTGCTGACCTTGCCTTGTTGAATTCCTGTCTTGGTCCTGGATTTACTTTGGTACCGTGAACTTGTTTGGAGATCACTGAGCTATCAGCTGAACCTGGTTGCCATCACTGGACCTGTTCTGCTGCTCTTGAGTACTGAGGGACTGTGCCCCTCACCAGCGAGATCACCCCCTGCCCTACCTGCTTTCTTTCGGCTCTTAGCTTCCATACTTTGCAAAGTAGCCTATTTGTGCTCTTCCTTGTTGGTCTTACCACGGCCAGATTAAAAGCCCTAGTCCTACAGGAAAGTAGAGACTGCACAGTTAGGTGAAGGGGAGAGAACAGAGTCCATGGTCCTGTATTGTACAGCTGAGTCTATGGAGCTGTAGAAATTGGCCTTCTCGTGAGCTTGCCCTGAGACTCAACTTCAGCCTGCCAGTGAGACTTGGTGAGCTCTGTGTGCTGCCTGCACAATGCACTTAAGTATATGCTGATGTGACTGTGGCTGCAGGGGGTGTGCCAAGCATTGTGAAATGACCCAGAACAGCATTAAATCTAGGATGCTGTTTTTGTGTGCTTTTAGGTGGCTTATTTTGTGCATCTCGCTTTCCTTTTAAAATGCGCATGGCAACATAAAAAAAAGCTGAAGCTCTGAGCCTGGCAAGCTACACTGAGCTTCTCTGAAATATATTCTTAAAATTATATGTATTTCTCTAGTCTTATATTACAGCATTGACAGCTATTGCAATTTCTGCCTCAAATGGCGAGAAGTTAATGTTTGTGAGTGCTAAATGGTAACAGACCTATGTAAATGCTTTGTTGCAATTCAGTTGTTACATAGGTTCTGATAATATTGTTCTGTCATATATTTACATATTAGTTGTTACGTATGCATAACTACTTGTAATTTCTAAACTTTACCACAGTTGTTCCCTCTAGGACTTAAGTCCTGACCCTGAAAAGTGTAAAATCATTCTATCACTTGCTGAAATGAGAGTATCTAGTTCCAAAGAAAAGACTGTGAAGTGTCTGCAGAATAGGCTTGGTCACAGAGTCATAGAATATCTGAAGTAGAATATAAACTCAACCATCTGACTAAGAGAGTCATCTAGGTTTGCCTTGAACTCTGACAGGCATGGTGATGGGACCACTTCTCCGGGGAGCCTGTTCTAGTGACCAACCAGCCTCTTGGAGAACTTTTTCCTAATGTCCAGATGCAACTTCCACTGACACAGCTTCATTCTGTTTCTTCATGTCAGCTCAAGAATTAAACAGTTGTTTCTGCATGAAATGAATAGGATCTGTTTTATCTTTTTATTCCTTCTGGAATATAGCAAATACATTTATTGGGCCATCTCTTTTAAGACTGTGTACACCTTAAAGATGTTTCCTTTGGTTTGATCTCTTCAAATTCCTAATTAACATTCTATGCTTGAACAAAATGTCAGGTTTTTGACTGGGACATCATAGTACATTTTGTTCTCCTTAAAATTGAAAATAAAGAACATTTAAGTAGATGTACCCGTTGGACTTTAGGTTAGGTGCATACTAAGTTATTTATAAAACATTGAATAAGATTAACCTTAATTACAAAAAAATTAAGGGATGGCATACTTTGAGCTTTTTCATACTTGCACTGTAATATTTAGTACATGGAGTTTCATTCCTCCTCCACAGGAGTATTAGTATGCCTATAACATAATATTTTTTCCAGCAGTTGGAGATGAATGATGGAATAGATAAACAAATACAATGGACCCATGATGCATTTGCAGCTGCTAGTCTTCTTTGGTTTTATTTTTCAAGTATAATTGAGCAGAAAGGTTTTTTTTACTTTATGGGTAATTCTAACAAATCATTTTTTAACCATTTAAATTTCCTTCAGCTATCCTGTAAAGATTTTGTGTTTGTACTGTTGAATTCAAGATATCACTGATTTATTGAGAGGATAATACAATATCCCTATTCATTTAGCCCATGCTTTCCCAGTGATCCTGAAACTAAATGTGAACCAGAGTGTTAGTGTCTCTTGAGAAACCTGGCATGCCAACAGGTTGGTATTGAGAGCAGAAAATTCAGTTCACATACAGCGGGGAAAAGCAATAGGTGTAAAACAGAGAGGGGAAAAAAAAATCATTACTGCTGACCTACACGTAATACTTTGCTCAACATTCTGAATGTTGCTATGTGCTCTTTCAAAGAGATGCAGCAGCCTGAAAGCAAAGGCTTTCTGCAATGTACTAGTGTTGATTTATTTGAAATCGTTATTTTGGGGTGGACCAAGCAGTAAAAATGTGGCTATTATTTGTTTAGCAAAGTGTAAAACTTTTTGTTGATAGGAATGGTCTATCAGTATCACTTTCATCATTTAGTCATAGACCATTGGGTAGGTCAAGTATTTCTTCAGCTGCATGAATTAAGGTGTCTGAATTAATCCTGCATTTCCCCTGTATTTTATGAAGCCATGCAATTCTGTGCACTTTGCATTGCTTCTGTTTAAGCTGAAGTCTCAAAGGGCAAGTGATCTGAACAATTTCAGCACTATGGTGGGAACTTCCTCTGTATGTTCTTGTGCATGTATCTATTTCTCTGGAGGGCTGTGTAGCCATAAAAATATCTGCTGATCTGGGAATGCTGCTTCACATAAACACAGTAGGTGTCTTGATTTAATTTTTTATTATTTTGTGTGTGCAGTTCAGTTTTGGGGTTTTTTTCCCCCTTGGATGTTGTAATTTCTGAGTCAGAGGTTGGAAAGCAAAAGTACTGCTGTTTGGGTTTTTTTTCCTGCTGCATAACTGAGAATGTAGCTTGTTTATACAATAACCTTAATGGAAACTACGTGTGCTAGAGTAGGGCTGGAATGGCACTGAATTGCTCTTTGGAAGTGATAAGTAATGTCACTACTGACTCCGGTTTAATATCTGGTACTTCCATCTGTCCCTTTCTTACTTTGCTATATTTATTTCTTGATTGAACAACTGACTTCATAGTCTAGTTTTGTATTTGTTGTATTTTGAATTTATTAATCCAGTACAGAAAGGCAAAGCTTGTCTGGGTTGTTGATTTCTTAAGAAACTGGGGTTTTTTAGGTCTCCATAATCTCTGTTGAGGATTTGATAGTGGCTGCAACCGTGCAGTCGGGAAGATTTGTATAATGTCTCCTGAACAGCAGAGCTGATGAAGTGTGCTGCTGCAGGACTGAGTTGTGTGAGCAACGCAGCTTTTGTTCCTCTTGCTGCCTCTTTATTTTCATTGCTATAATGCCCTGTGAAATCTGATGTGAAACTCGTGAGCATACCAAAAAAAGGTTAACTAGCTGTGGAAGGAATAAATCCAGGCAGCTATGTGAAACTCTTCCTGAGAGAGATAAAAGCAGCAGATGAATTATTAAAAATTAGGCTTTTAAAATTTCCAAGCCGGTGCTGGTGACTGTATCTGAGCCCTTCAGGCTCTGCTGGCTGCAAACAATGGAGATGCATAATCTTTTATGATTTTTCTTCCCTTTTTGCAAAAAAATGTTCACCATAACATGTTTGTCACTTGTGATAATCATGGCCCCTCCTACCGTGCCTGTTGAAACCACTCCCTACGTATCCAAAACATGTCACTCCCCGTGATTCTGAAGGTATTTTTACATTTCAGTACAAGCTTTTGTGCACCGAACCACATTTCTTACAGACAGTACCTCTGAAAAAAATGGGGAAAAAAGAAATCTTAGGGGACAAATAAGAATCACTCAAACAGCACCTCATTTTCAGAGCTCAGAAGCACTGTAAAATCAAGCTTGAAGCACTAACCTGCTTTAATTTAAAATACTGCAACGTATAATCTAGTAATCGGTTTAGTGTTGATTGATTTTTTTTTCCAGCTCAGAATCCAATTCATGTAACATTTAAATTGCTGCTGAAATTATTTCAGATTGTATGTTCATGAATGTAAATCTTAATATCATAGAATCATATCACAGAGTTCAGATCTGATCTTTGGGTAGCTTATTGTGTTAATTTCAGTACAGGACTCCTTGTCCTTACATGTGTTCGGATCCTATATTTTTTATTTCAACTGTGCCTTCTGTCATGGCTTGGATGACTTATATTTCCCACTGGTTTGATGAAGATGATTGGTATGAAGGACAACAACGAGTAAGAATTGTTTAATATTTTCTCTTTTACTTTCCTCTCTATTTTTCCTCTTTAAGCTGCTGCTTATTATATGACTAGTATCAAAAGTAATAGTCCCACGGTGGTACTGAGAAGAGATTTTTAGAAGTTTTAATGAGGTCTTGAATCATAGGTAAGCACATCTAAAATTATTTTTTTCAAAAATAATGTTGCTATCTGGATAAAAGGTATTGGAAGTTTGGTGGCCATCTACTTGCATTTTTTAGGTTATGTACTTTAATGAGCAGTGAGTCTTTAATGTGTAATGAGATGGAGATCAAGCATCTAATTTTATTGCATTAGGAGGCATTATTTATTATACTGTGAATGGAGTAAATTAAAATAATTCTAAGCAGTAATTGAGTAAACCGAAAGTATTCAGGAGATACTAAATTCACCTAGGGTCATTTCCAAGTTGTACCTTGGGTAACTGTATATTTTTATTAATATTTTTCCTAGGAGGAGTTGCCGTTACTATAGTAACGTTTGCAGGGTATCTTGGATTTTTTTTTTTCATGTTTATTAACTGCATACCTTGAGCAAGCTTGCTCTACTGCTGCTTTCCTAGATTTATGATGGGAAGTGAATAGAAGTCACATTTTTTTCACTGTATCAAGCTCCTTTATGTAACCATGTATTTCTGCAATTTCTGTTCCTCATTTTGACAGTGTATTCTCAGTTTATGATCTGGAATGAGGGAGTTACTACTGAAACATAAGGGCCAGCAGCTGCTTTAGTTATAGTAATGTGTATTATTTGGTAATGACAGTTACATGCTTGTAAGTATTAAAAACTAACAGATTTTAGTACTTCTCCAACTGTTCTTTGATATGTCACTCGCGATACGAATGTTTCTGGTTGAGTTATCTTTCAGTAGCTGCTCATCGGAGATTTAGGTGTGAGATGTGTCAAGAGGTAAATTTATCTGAAATCAGCAGTGTCTTGACAATTTGCCAGCAGAAAAGCACTCTTCTGGTGATGGTGGTAGCTCTGGGTTGGAAGACGAGAACAAAATTCTTACGGAGGCTCTTAGGTGCTTCTTACTAAGATGGGAAATGGCTGTGTGTATTTCTTTGTCTTACATGCAGTATCTGCAAACTAGATTTCTGGTACCATATGACTAACCAACAGGCTGCAGGTGATGGTTTTGTTACCCCTGCTAGGTAAGACGTCTTGAGTTGATTAGGTGAGTAGTTACACGCTGCTGGTGATGTATTGTTAGGAATAGCAGCGTTTCTCCGTGCTCTGTTTCAAACCCTACTATTGTTCTGAGATTATCTTGTTAAATTTGCACAATAAACGCTATTCTACTTAAGCTGTACAAGTAGTGTAATCAAGACAGTTCAAAAACACTCTTTGGTAGGACTTACCCAAGTTATGCTTTTTAAAGTTAAATTGTTGGCCTTAGGTTTTCTAAGCAGGATATTGATCTTGGATTAATGTATTTGTTTGTGTCAAATGCAATCACAGGCTGTGATTTCAAATCCAGACTTCTTCCAAACTTCAGTGAGAAGGTCACAACTTCTTCCCTTGTGAAGCCAGAGATACTGTGGTTAGATCAATTCTGGTGGTAATTTGGCTCCGAGTTTCTCGTGAAGGTTTAAAATATCTGTCAACACTAGTAGAACACTTGTTCTTTTAAAATGATCTTTTAAATAATAGTGTTCTTTTCCTAGTCAGTGTCTGGATAACTGAATGACGTCATTTTGAACACTTAGAATCATAGAATACAACATAGAATAGTTTCGGCTGGAAGAGACCTTCAAGATCATCAAGTCCAACCTTATTCCTAGCCCTATCAAAAACCACTAA
>WTSP01009774.1:0-39194 GCA_025331215.1 Actenoides lindsayi
TTTCTGCTATTTTTATTTTTCCCCTATTCTTTCCATTTTTCCTTCATCTTCGTCTCCCCTCTATTTTCATTTTTCCTCTTTCTTTTTCTCTTTATTTTTACGCCCATTTTCCCCTCACCTTTCCCCCCCCCCCCCCCCCCCCCCCCAATAAATTAATAAAAAATTAGGCCATTGCTTCTGTCACACCAAAGGTGGTTTGTTGTGTTGTTTTTTTTTTGGTAGGTAAGGAGAGACATGATGCAATAATATCTGGGATCATATCTTCCACTTGGGTAATCCTTCCAATTAATTTATGACTTGCGGTGGGGTTTTTTGCATGTAATCTCTGCAGTGATTAATCAGAATTTTGGAATTGGCAGCCCATAGCAGCATTACAAAAGACAAAGCCAAACCTAAAAATTGTAACCAATTAACTTATTCTACCTGCTTAGAGTCATTTATAGAGAGAAGTACTTCTCATCTGTGTGATGTATCAGACATACTTGAAATTATCATAACTGAATGTAACTTCTAATTTTCATGATGCACGTGAGCATTCTGTGGAAGGTACTGTTCCCTGTGACAGCGATGGTCAGTGCTAGACTTTAGCCTGTTTTGCAGTTGAATTGGATCAAAAAGAATACTGAGCCCTGCATCTGCTAAGGAGCTCTGTACTGGTACTTTTTCACAGTAACCGTGATGTTGGTGTAGATCCCAGATAAACTGGGGAAGAAATGGAAGAGACTGTAGAGATTATGGTAAAGTCTCAATGAGGATCATCTTTGCTCCTCTTTCTCTCTGAGCTTTTTTTTTCTTGCCTTCTGTATTGCTTTTCTGTGTGTGACAGCACAGAATTTTTCTGCTCTAATGTACATTTCCACATGCACTTTTTCCTTCCACCTATACGGTTCTGCAATAGGGTTGGACTTAGCAGAAATCTTCCAAGTGGGAGAGGTGACTTCAGCAGTGAAGCATTGTGGCTCCCGTGGGATGGGTAGGGGATGGTAGTTTGTGAGAAGGGTATGTGAAGTTATTTTCCCATCTAGTCAGAGGTGCTAAATGGTTGAAGTGAGGCAGAGCCTTGAGTGCGTCAGAGAGGAGCTGAGAAGTCTGGCTCTCAGCTTTGTACTAAAAGTCTTGCTGACTTCTGAGTAAGGTGGCAGGAACAAGACCAGCAAGGAGGTAACATATCTGGGAAACGTGACAGCTTGTCATTAGGGTGTGATGGAGTTGAAAGTATCTGGAAGATGACCTAGTTTAATAACTGAGAGAGAAAGAAAGGATGGAGGATTGTAGGAAGCTGCTGTTTTCTTTCTCTCAAAGTAGAGGAAAAAATCCTCAGCCTTGAACAGATGATGATCTACTATTGTTTCTCAAAAGAGTGGTAGTGTACATGAGAAGAGATATTGTGGGGGATTGCAGGTGGAATGGAATCAGTAACGGATTAATATTAACAATAACCAGATAATTAAATTAACAGCAGTGTGCTGTAGGCCACACAATTATAGAAGGCACCAAAAAAACCCAATAACCTAGTGAAAACCAGGTTTTGAAAAGACAGAAGTTTTCTCTTTGGTGTGTTGGAAAGTGAGATCTACTTTTACTTAAACTGCATTAAATGAAGTTAATAAAATCCAGCACATTTGTGGGCATACTTTTAAGAAATATTTACAAGAAACAGTTCTTTGATTCAAACAATGCAGCTAATTGTAAATGGTTCTTTGAGGTATTGCTCGAAAGAGCATGTATTACCATAAATTACTGTTGGCCATAAATTAACTGGTTTTACAGTTGGGATTCTTCTGATACCAGATGAATTGGTTGAAACTATAAAAGAGAACAAAACCAGAAAGTGCTAAATCTGCTTGTGATGTTTCTGGAATATTAAAGTACTTCAGTGTGTGAGGAACTAAGGAGTGGAAAAGAAGATGCCTGTAGGAGAAACAAAGTATGCAAAAGTTAGAGGTAAGGGAACTATATAAAGTACAGAGTACAGAAAGATAAGAGGACATAGTGATTTTTTTTTTAATTATGTGTGAAATTAGCGAAGATAAACGATAATTGCTTTGAAATCAACAGTGGTAGGAAGCGTTGCACTGCAAAAGGCAACAAACATGATACACTTTTGTATTACTTTAGGGAAATACTTTCACAGATAAATTTTTTAAAATCTGTGATTTACTGTTTGAGAACACCACCCATAAACATTTTCATGTGCTTGTTCATGGCTCAGCCCAGTACTGTTCGGAGCATAAAGGAATATAAAATGAAAAAGAAGGTCAAAATACGGAAAAATGACATAAATCAGAGCTCTAGCCAGCTGGTACTGTGGGCAGCTATGGCACATGCCTTTATTATGGAACACCTCCTAAAGATGCTGAGCTGGTTTTCCCACAACTTCTGCTGTTCCTCAATGCAAGGATGAGAAATGATCTTCAGTCTCCAGACTAATTTATTCTTTCCCCAGTTGGTCTTGTGCTCTCATAGTCTGTGTTTAAACAGCTGAAGGTTTGGTCCTGTGCACACTTCTTGTTCTTCTGCTGTCTCCCAGGAAGCAAAATGTGCAGGATCCTCCAAACTCCGACTCTTCCAACAGTGTTTTGTTTCTCCTGTTTTCATTACTCTGTGTTGGGATGTAAACTGGGTGGGGTTTTTTCTTTTTTAGATCACATTTCCAGAATGCCATTGATTATATTTATATTACACTGATTATTGCACTGGTTATTATTACACTGATTATCTATACAGTTTGCAAAGGTTAGAGATTGTAACTGGAGACTAAAGTCTTGTGAGTACCTGACTACTACCATAAAGTGAAGGAATGAAGAGTGGTACAGCCACTGGTACAGGGGCCGGTGGGGGAGCGCTGGAGCGCTGATCCATGCCAGCACTGATCTTTCTTTTTGCAGTTAGAAAAAAGTCTCTGGTTGGGTATCAGCAGAAAACGGCAGAAATTGCTTAGTTTTGAACACGGATGTGTGAAGTTGTCCACCCCGTTGGGTTAGAGGAATTCAACTCCGGTGTGCTGAGGAGTAGAGGTGGCAGAGCCCACATCTCAATAGCCCTCAGTCTGCTTCATGTTCACGGGGTTTACCAGGGTAGAAAAATAAATGTTGTATTAATTCCTTGAATATAACACAGGGCATAGTCTTTTGCTATTTCCACATCCTTCCAGCAGCTGATGAGTTGGAAAGTTGTATACAAATTCCTTGGCAGAAATCTTTAACAAAATGGTTTTGTGTAGAGTGAATGGGAAAAAAACCCTTTAATTCAGGAGGAGGCCATGAAATCTCAGTATCAAGCATGGACTGGATTAAAGCACACTGATTTTTGTAGCTGTGGCAACTTTCTTTGTAATCTCTTATTTTGAGAAATGTAGTCAAGGATAAGATTATTAAAATATTCTGCATCTGATTCTATGGTTGTGATAGTACAGATGTTATTTCTTTGTCTGTGTTTTACTAAAAATAATAGTAAAGCAAAATCCAAATGTTTCTTTTGTTGTTTTCCTAAGGATCCATCCCCCTGAATTCTTCAAGAAGAAATATGCTGTGGATGAAGTCCACTATGTGAATGAGGTGAGTTGTCTGTATCTCTGAATATTCCTCTGGGAATACAAAATCAGTGTGTGACAATGATCTTGCTGAATTGTAGTCCTCTGCTTACTGGATGTCTCCTGACTTGGTGGGGCCTTCCCCACCCCAGTTACTTGAAACTATTCTTCATTCCTATAAAGCATTTGTAATATATATTTATTTAAAAAAAAAAAAAAAAGGCTGCCCTTTTGAGCTGAACACTGAGGTCTTGATCCAAAGACAGTCTCCTAAATGTGTTCTGTGCATCATGAGATCTGTCAGCCTATGTCTTTATCTGACAGAAACATGTTGCTAAATATATTTTTTTTTTAATTTTTTTCTCTTGCAATGCCTTGGAGATTTGAGGAGATAGCTGTCAGAGAGATTGCATGTCCTAGCTGTGACTTGGGAGCCCACGTTTATTTTATGCCTTCAAAGAGCTGTGAGGAGGGGCTGCCTGCCTTACGCTTAATTTCTGTTGAATCATTCTAATACTCCAATAAGAAAAAAATAATTTTAAATGCAAGCGTGGCTTGCTTAGTTAGGTTTCTCATTTCATGTCTGAGCAGATGTTTGTATACATATGTGCCTGGCTAGTTATTTTTTCTTTAATAGGAGGGCTCAGCAGGGTGAGGGTGGTAGACCTGCCAAGCTCTGTGGGTGATTTTCATGGAGAGCTTGAAAAGGAAGACTCTTATACTTCTGTCCCTGCAGAGCACTGACTCTGACTCACTAGACCAAAAATTTTGCTCTCATTAGCTGTGAGGGTGTTCTGTTTCATTTTCATAATGAATCCAGTTATAACATGAAGTTTGATCCTGTATTTCACTAGCTGAGGGTGGAGAAAGCTGTGGAGAGGCTGCTTTTTGAAATGTGTGAGTTGGAGTCATGCAGACTGCAGGCACTCCAATGCTCACCTGTCAGATGGTGAAAATTGCAAGTGGAAAATACATGTTTCAGTTTTAAAAATCACATTTATTTTGGGTCACCTTAGTTGTTTGGGTCACTTTCCATCAACAAATGCCTGTATTGCAGTTCTGTTCTCTGCTTCTTTACTGCTTAAAAACCTTGTTGATGGGATAAAGAGCTCTTTATGTGGAACAGTAAATTGCCCCAACATAAAGGCTGTTTTCTACATAGACTGCATGTATTGAAGTTAGAAACTGTTGAAGTTTGCAACAAAACTGTTCAGCTTCAGAGGTTCTTCCTGTAACTTTTGCCTGGTTTCTCAGGGAATTGGTTTTCCACCATCAGGACACTATGGGCCTTAATTACAGAATAATTTTACGTCAAGATATGACCAACCTGCGTGTGTAATCCTTATCTTTCATGGGGGTAAATAAATAAATGTGAAATTGGTATTTTTACACCTCACTGCCATATGCTTTCTTTTGTCAATATTATTAGTGTGCTGTTAAGCTGATTTAAAGTTGGTAGAACTGTGCTCCATGGAATTATTTCATCTGTTCATTGCCCACCTTTCTGCAGCTGCTCTGGAAGTCCAGTTCTGTACAAACCCAATGATTTTGTTCTCATTTTATAAATGTTTGAAAGTTGTTGAAGGAGCCTAATACAAATATTACTAAAATATGACCTACTGCAAATAACAGTAAATATTTATTACTAAGTATAGCACATTGTAACATAATATTAATGCATATGTGTTTTATTTGCAGTGGTGTGTTGAGAATCAAGTACCCCATTCCTTATCTCTGTGTTACATTACAGCTCTTTGGCTCATATTTCCTGTCTTTCAAATGATGACAACAGACAATCTTAAATTACAGTTGGTGTCTTTAAAGGACACCATCAACTTAAGCACTTTTTCCGTCTAAATATTTTGTTATCTACTGACTCTTGTTGCATGTCTCAAGTAATACTACAATATTTGAAAGATATTTACTTTGTATGTAACAAATGTTGATGAAATTGGTATTAATGTAATTATGAAGAAGAAGGAAAAAAAGGGGGAAAAATAGTAGGAATTTAAATTTTAGATCTAAATGTGTCTTTTTAGATATCCAGTGTCTTGGCTTTGAAGAAACCTGCTGTGCTCCTTACTTTGGTAAGTCATATTACTGTGAAGAATAACTACTAATTTTCTTCAATGAAGAGATCAGTTTACTCAGCATGTCTTTGCACTGTCATTCCCTATCTTTTCCCCTCCATCTTTGCCAGATTTGAGGCCACGTGTCTGTAGGCATCTCGTCTTTTGGCCCCTCTGTGATATCAAGATTTGTAACCTGTTGTCTTCTAGTCTATATGTTCTCTGCCAAAAGCCTTACCTGGTTTCTGCTAAATATGACAAGACTATCTAACGGCAACTTCTTCATCCATTACGAACAGAGGCCTTAAATAGTTTTTGGTCTTTCTTCCACATATGTTTCTATGTACACACACACACATATATATAAAAGATGCCTCTATAGCTTTCTTTCATAGTCTTTAGGAGAAATGAGTGGGAAAGGGAATAAGTGACTATCTTGTGCTTCTTACTGTGCATTTCTGCACATTGAGTTGTTGAGTAGTTGTCACTGTGCGCATTCTGTTGTAATCAGGAATTTTCACCTAATTTTTGACGGAGTGGAGGGAGCTGTGATGCTTTCACATTTGTCCCACTGCCTTGAAGAAATATACAGAGAAGGGAAGATCACTTCGCTTTCTGCTGTCTGAATGGAAACTTGGTCCTCCCCTCCTGTGGTCTCATTTCAGATACAGAACTGTCATGCTACTCTACAGTGTTTCCCAGGCACATGTCAGAAGTGTTCATCTGCTGTGTAGCAGCCAAAATATGCTTGCTTATGCTAGTTGCTTGAATGGAAAGCTGTAGGGGAGTGGCATGCAAATTTAAATAGCAAGCATTGCCTAGGTGGTGTGTAATAGTTGGTTTTTAAATGTAATTACTTTAGAAGAAACCTTGCCTGTTGTGTTACTCTCTTGCCCTATATTATTATATAGATCTCCTAGCTCCCTTTCAAGATATTAGAAATTAGAATTAGAAATCAAGGCATGTCATTTTCCTTAGGAGCACATCCTTACCTGAGTTCTATGCCAGTCTCCTATGAAATGGATTATTTCTTTTATTGATCTGTGTTTGAGCAAACAATCAGTTTGTTTTATTTATAGTAATTCAAGTAAACTTGTGTATAAGTTTCCCAAAAGACTTACTTCAGTCAGGTTCTCCCCATTATTTACATTTTAAATACTTGTGTTTGACTCAGAATCATGGTCCTTTTAATCTTTTCCCTTCCAGCGTGGTGTTAATACTGATAGTGGAAATGTCTCCAAAGAAGCTTCCTTTGAGGGAATCAGCCAGTAAGTGACAAGGCTTTTTTATACATTAATTGTTGCGTGGTTATGTTGAATTAATTTTGTATTTCACATTAAAAGATGTTTATTCCTAATGCTAGGATGTTGAACAGCAGATCAAAAGTATTGATAATTCTTTGAAAATAAAATGTTTGGCATATTTCTACTGACTTGAAATACAATGGTGGGTTTTTTTGAAATCACTTTTCAATCCGAGATCACCCAGTTTTTCTTTTTCTTTAAGTATCTAAAACCAAACAGACCCATCCCCTTACCTGCATTTCCATTTTTGGGATTGGAATATTTTCAGATTTCAGAAAAATAATCTTTAAAAGTAGCTTCTTTCTCTTACAGATTTCATTGTACAGTATTAAGATAGATCTCAGGGATTCTGGTGTGCACAGTCTTCTGAAAAGATGTTTCGTTACAGGTGTAAAATAAAAGATCACTTTTCTGCCTAGATGTGATTTTTTAGTGTCCATTGATGTTGTCTTTTTATGAAGTTGGGCTACTAGGAGAGTGAAAATGTCTTTAGCATGCCATATTTTGAGAAGGCAGTAAATAAATAAAATAAGTAAATAAAGATGGCCTCGATTTTGAATTGAATACAACTGTTTATTCTGTTCTGATATCCTAAAATGAGATCACGTTCCATTTTAGCTCAAGTGTATAGCAAAAAAGAAACACACACCCTCCACTACCACCACCATTCCCCCCCATTAGAAGGCCTTTTAAAATAAACACTTAGAATGAGATGCTGAGTAGGTGGACTTTTTTTTTTATGGTTCTTGACTCCCAGTCACCCCACTGTATTTTTCTTCATCTACCTCTGCTGACAGCACATTAATTCTGCAGTGAAGATTGTAAGGCATAGAATTTGCTGCAAGCTTGGGCACTCATTTGTATAGTCCAAGAGCATGCTTTCTGCTGGGATCATCTTTTCTCTGTGTCATGGGAACTGAAATCAGGAATCTGGTTCAATAATTACTTGTTCTCCCCTCTACAGCCTAAAGGGAAACTTAATGATTCTGTCAGGGTTATGGGAGACGAAGGTGGCAGACATTTAGGCATCTTTTGCTGCGCAGTAAGTTAAATGTAAACTATTCCAGAAAAACATTGTAATGAATATTTGGTGTCCTTTCTCCTGTTACAGCAGTATGATGTTCTCTTGCTTTGACCAAACAGATACTCAGTTATCTCCAGATATTCTAAAATCTGTGTGAAACAATGCTTCCAGTTTTATCTAAGACACCTCCACATGAAATATAAACAGTTACTAACTCCAGCAGTAACTTCTTTTTGAGGGAATGGTGTGCAAAGGTCTGTTTGAACTAACAAGAAACCCTTTTTTTCCCCTGAATTTCACTTAACACTAGAGTTTAATTAGTTACACATGCTCTTACTAGTCAACATTAAGTTAAGAAGCCACTTCATTTGAGATTTTAATAGCATGTCTCCTGCAACACTTAAAGGGATTAATGGTATTTTATTGCTAGCTTCCCAGTTTGCAGTAAACATGCTGTGGCACGCTTCTCCTGGAGGAGTGCTTCCCCAGTCTTTAGGGGCAATTTCCAAGTGTTTAGCAGATACTTCTCTTTTGGGACCTGGTGCTCATCCCTCTCCACCCCAAGGCACCAAGTTGTTGGTTTCGCTTCCTTTGACAGATCTGATTGGTGTCTTCCCCTCCCTTGCTCCCAGTATGGAATAGCATGCATTGATTTTTCTTGTTGGATGTGCTGCAGGTTCACTCCCCTGTTCTGACAGATACCATGCTCTCAAACCACTCCAGCCTTCCCTTCATCTTCCTGACCCCTGCTTCTGTTTTCTCCGGGGCTGTCGCGTCCCTCGCAAGAGCTTGGTCTGAGTGCCAGCGGTAGGCATGGGAGAGTGAACGCTGCTAACTGGGAGAGTGTGGAGGAGGGGGGTGAGCTTCCTTTTTAAACTCCGCTCTTCTCAGATCCTTAGAACTGTGTATATAAATCAGTCCATTTTATATTTGTTTTTGACACAGACCCAAACCAATTTCAGTATTCCTGCTTTCTTACTAAGTCACCTTTTCTGTATCAAATGTTTCCTTTATAGAAACTCATATATTTGAGATATATTGATTTCTTCTGAGAGGACTAAAACCATGGAGTTTATACCAAGCAATATGTTCCTTCAGACCTCCCTCCCTCCCCGTGACTGTGCCTTGTTGGCTCTCTCTGTCCTCTGCTCAGCAGGCTCTGCCTTAGCTATGCTGTTACTTATTTGTTTCCATTTTCTGGCTACCTGGCCAAGATGTATTTGCTTGCTAGGGCCCTTTTGTGTTTGTCCTTCTCCCATTTGTCTTTTTTCTCCTAGAATGACTGTGCCCCGGTGCATGGTTAGGATTGGGGTTTTTTTTTGGTGTGGATAATAATAGAAATAATGTATCATTTCCTGAAAAAGCTGAATCTTGCTCACTTTGCAGGCTGTTCATCTGCTCCTGTCAGAAGTTGCCTTTTTCTTGCCCTAATGATGTTGCTTCCCTACCTTACTTTTTGAGCCTTCTGGAACATAATTACCTAAACTATTTGATGAATTTTTATACTGTAATAAATAGTCACTTGAGACAAAATGACTACTGTCGTCGTGTGCTATTTCTGTGCTCACCGTGAAGATGACCTCTTAAGTTATTTTTGTCCTCCTAGCAATGACCAAACTTGGTTTTATGCTCATAATGGAGTCCATAATGGAGAATTATATCATGGTTTCCATTAGTTTATGTATGGCTCTCATATAGCAAAGTATGTTGTACTAAATAAAGCTTGTATGATGCTGCCATCTGTAAAAATGGAGATGGTGCTCAGGAAATCATCCTGCTCAGCAGTGGGTAGTACCGCAGCTCTGTGGAGACAACAGTCTGGGACAGAGACAGGAGACCTGGACCATTTACTGACATACTTCCTGGTAACTGCCCTCAGGTCAGCTTTGTTTACAGCTACTAGAAATCCTACAGAAGTGACTTGCTCTGACTTGCTTCAGGTGGCTAAAGTGCAGGAGGCAGATTTCTGAGGTAGTTCTAATGCTGAGTATGACAGTGAAAACCATCTATGTGACCTCTTCCCTGCTGGGTAACAAAACCAATCATTAGGAGAAAGACTATGTTTAGGGAGAGAGAAACTTCTGACATTGTGTATGAATAGGATGTAGATTTTTATCACCATAGACACATGAAGTGTATTTGTTAAACTGACAAAAAAGGGTCTCATTATACAGTGTTACTATACAGGAGGTGTACATTTCTAGTTGGTTTTTTCTTTTTAAATTAATGAAATTGTCTTGCATATTAAAGGACAACTGAGTGTGAAATCAATTTGGACATGCCTTTCAGTGTACTATTTCTTAGTTCTGTGGTGATTAAATGGGAGCATTAATATCTCACAGATTGCAACTATAGCAAAACATCAATTTGTTTTCTTCTTCGAAATCACATATCTCATCATCTAAGTGTTTGTCAATTTGCAAATTGCAGGAAAATGTAGAACTGGATTGCTCTACATGATCCTCTTAACGTTAGGGCAGTACATGTGTTTTAACAATAAGATATTTATTGTCTAGCAGGATCAAAACTTTGCTGGGAGGACAAGGTAGGGTGATTTTATGCAGAAATTTGTGCACTGATTATATGAAGTAAATACTATTTGTATACTCCTTTTGGTGATGACAAGCTCTTCCCTTTGAGCTTGTTATTTAACCAGTAACTTCTAGGATGTGGCTTGTTTACCTGCCTTGTTGGTAACAGAAGTGAAGCATAATGTGAGCCATTAGCTTTAGAAGTCTGGCAATCGTGAACAGGTAGCACTTTGGCCACTCGCGTAGGACCAGCAGCTATCACGAGCTAAACAGTTGAGACAGTTCAGTCTTTAATGATGGGCTTTCTGGAAAAAGCCACATACAATGGATCAGATTCTCTTCCAAATCTGAATTGATGCTCTGTTCCGGAGGTCTAAGATCTTGCTTCATAGTTGACATTATATCGGAAAGTGTCTTTCAGGTGAGAGATAAAAACTACTGTTCAGCTGATAATCTCCTGCATCTTCTCCACTCCCCTCCTCCCCAGCACCCTCTTGTTTGAATCCTACTGCCCTTCTGTGTGTTTAATTAGCTTCCCCAGTTGACAGCAGCTAGAATTTTAAGGAGCTGTCACATAGGTGGTCCCAGCATTTTAAAGGCAAGAAGGGTCCTTAAGACAAGGCAAGGTAAAATCCAGGGACTGCAACAGAGATAGTACGCATCTCGGCTGAAACTACTTTTCTAACAGAGCACTATTGGAGCTATTATAAGCTTGCACTGGTGTACAATTTTTCCTCCCCTATTTTTTTTTTTAATGCCCAGACGAGAGACAGTCTCTGTTGTGAGGTTCGTGTTTGGCTCATTTGATTTGCTTTTGGTTTCATCCATTTGTGCTTGTGGTTAAAAGGAGCATGTCAGGTTCTTGAGAGAAGAGTGAATTTTCAGAGTCTCGAGGCAGCTCCCTTCTGTACCTGCCCTTCCCTGCCCTTTATTTTCTTTTGTTACTTCGTAATAGCCACAGTTTTATGCTTGTCTTATTTGCATAGAGCCGGTGTTGGAGCTTTCTGCAGTGCTGCAGTGGCTCCTTCCACTTGCCTTCGTTGCTCTGCTTTCTGTCTGACATACTGATGACAATTATTCAAAGTCCTTGTGCCTGTTGTTGCAGCTGCAGCTTAATTCTTCTGCTTTGGTTTTCTGTGGTGTGTCAGTTGGCACACTTTCCAGGCAAATAAAGAGCTCAGGCTTTTGGGTTTTTTAAATGTTTATAGATTGATTTCACTGTATCATTCGAATATTTCTCTTCTGTAAACATTTAACCGGCTGTTCCATTCCAGAATTATTTTTACATTGGTGTGCGTGGGTCATAGTTGTTGGGCTGATGGTGATTAAATTGAAGAAATGTCCTTTTTCTCTGTTTTATGGAACTTTCTTGTTTCAAGTGGTGACCAACTTTATTTTTAATGATGCATTGTTCCGTGACTTGTGGGTTTTTGTGTTGTGTTGCTTTTCCAGGGGTTTCTAATTAACACTGATAATATTGAATACCATACAGCTTGTCCTTGTTGAATATGGTGATAAGTTGTTGTTTTCTATCTCAGGAAAGGAACACAAAGCTATTTATTAACCTTCACCTTGGTAGGATTTTATAAATTACGAGCATTTGTTTTAGAAAAAGAGAAACATAGTGGGGTTTTTTCTGCTATCTGAGGATGCAGAAAGACTCTGGTACAATTAGAAGTGACTTACAAATATTTCTTTTAATTGGATTTGTGCTTCAGTTGCTCCCTTCTGAGGTATAAAGAATGGTTAATAACCTGGAATAAATTTAATTTTTCCTTCAAAAATATGGGAAAATGAATTGTTACCTTATAATATTCTTCTGTAGATCTGTTGGGAGCCTTGGAGCACTTTAATTCTCTTAAATGCCCGAACTGAAGAGCCAGCAGTCCTGAGTCAGACAAAAATATCTTTGATGCAGAACACTCCTTAGGCATTTAAATTGTAAGCAAAAACCCCCTTGAACAATGCTTGAAAATCCATTTGTGTTCCACTTAATTACTCATCTTCTTACTCTATTGGCTACTGTTATGTTATTGTTTAGGGAGCCTCAAAATAGTTCCAAGAATACATGAATTGCTAATGCAGAAGATAAACAGAAAAATAGTTAAGTGTTTGCGGCCAAGATGAGATGGAAGCTTTTGCTTTTCCTCTTCTGTAGAGTGGAAAAGACAAGGAGAGGTTGTTTTCCTTTTCACAGTCCTCTAAGCAAGCTTGTTTATCCCATGCCATGTTCTGTGCATACAAAAATGGGAAGGCATGAAACAAAGGGTGAAATTAGCAATTCACTGTGTTTAATCTCATTGAAGGTTGTTGAGGAGCAAACTGAAAATCACAGAACAATTTGGAAAGCACCTTTGGAGGTCAATCTGGTCCAACCCACACTTGTAGCAGTGAACTGATAACATACTATCTTAGAAAAAAAAAGTTAAAGAAACGTATCTTGAACACACTGTTACTCTGCTTTCTGCACCTTCTTAAAATTACGGATGTGGTTTAGTCTCATGTATTTAAAAGTTAAATACTTACACAGTGAAGGTGAATGTGTGCATTCTGATCTATACTGAATTCCAATACAATACTTGCTTTCACAACTTTTCATGTTCTTAGAGAAGAGACACAATAAAAAACCAAAAGTGAATATGTGATACCTGCTGTCATGTGTCTGGTTGATTTTCAGTTTTGGTTGTTTTTCTTTTTTTTTAGATTTAACGTGAACAACAAAATCCTTCATCCTGAAATTGCAGAATGGTAAGTAGTGTAAAAATCTTTCTCTCTGAATACTGTTGAACGTCCTTATATTCTGTACCATTGCTTCAGAAGGAGTCTCCAGCAGAAGCCTCCTACTTTACTGTATGAGTCTTCATTTTAAGCTGATTTCGCATTATGGAGTGGAAATAATGTGCAAAAGTAAAAACAGGGCTAGGTAACAGCCTTGAAAAATGAAGACTTTATGTAACATTTCTTAAGCATTGTGTCTGGATATACAGTTTTATAGAACGTGCTAGAGGTTAAGTCGTATTTGTATAAATGTGAACTTGGGTGGATAGGAAAAGAACTGATGATAATTCATATTCTAGCAATGAAAATCAAAGGTAGATGAAAACTGTCTGAACAGGTAATATTTAATAAGGCTTTATTACTTCTCTAGGATTTATTTTAACAGTGTTAATTTTGTTGAATTATTTATTATTCGTGTAACTATATTTTGTAATTCTAGGAGAATTCTGCTATAGCCTATCTAGAATAGACAAAATTAGAGAGTGTGACTGAATATATGAGTAGCCTGAAAAACTACTGCATTTTACCAGTTTTCCTCTCTTGGTCATTATTACTGACATTGTCCTCAGGATTGTTCCATAAGTAGGGCTTTCTAGTTTTCCATTTAGGAAATTAACTGAAGAAACAACATAGTGGATTTTTGTTAATGAATTAGGTTTTTATCTAAGCTTTTTTACTGTATTAATCTAGAAATAAGGAAGTAAATCCTTAGTTAAGACGGATAAGCTCAAAATCTTAAAATACAAACAGGAAAGCTTTGACTATCACTATTGTAGCTGATTGTATTATGTGCTACTACTTGTTATTCTTTTTTATGTTGATTGGTCTCAACATATATACGATTAGTATTCTACTGTCTTCATCTACATGTAATTGCCAGCTTGAAAACTGTAGAAATGTTTTTGAACATCAGTGTAATTTCAGAATGTGTAGAATTTTTAATAGGTCACATTTCTGTTGTTACAGCCATTTTTCATTGTTTGGCATGACACAAAAAAGTTGTGAAAGGAAAGTGGGAAGCAGGAAAACTTTGCTTAGACGTCGCTTCACTGACTGAAGGATGGACCTGAAGATGTGTAGTAGTGAGACTCATTGCTTGCAAATCCTGCTGCTGAGTGTAAGAGGGAATGTGAGTGTTTTGTAACACAGAAAGCTCAGGGTACCAGTTTTTAAATCTTGCCTATTCTGTCCTTCTAGAATTTGGACGCTTGAAGTTATTTTGTGGAAGAGATTTCTAAATATAAGAGTTGGTGTGGACTTTGAGATGCAAAGTCCTGAGTAGTGTGGATGGAACACAAGCTCAGAAATTGATGTGTAGTAATGTGCTTTTCAGATACACAAACACAGTTAGGTGAAGAAGGAGCTTAGCAAAACCTGGATGTTTTCTTTTTCTTTTTTTTTTTAGAATATGCTTAATTAGTCAAGCTGCTCTCAGTATAGATATTGATAGGGAAGATCTAGAAATGTTTATACGTGCTCTAATATCCCTGATGCTGTGCTACATTGATTACAAAAATAACAGAAAGGGTAAGTCAAGTTAGACGTTATTCATAAGTCTTATTTTCCTTCAGAGGTGGCTGCTCCTTAGTTCTAGTTGAGTGGTTTGGTGTAGGATGTGGTGGAGGGGTTAAGACATGAGGAACTTTCAACCTCTGACACTACATTATCATGTGCCCGAGTGATGTGACAAATTGAGGAGCAGAGGAGGGAGCTACAGCTTTAACCTGACAGTGCCATTTTTATGCTCCTCTTATTTGTCTACCTTTTTGTACTCTTGTTAGCAGAGAAAGACAAGGGACAAGAAAGGGGACCTGAGGCTGGGCTGGTCTGACTTCCAAGCTTTGATCTGTAGATACAGCAACACTTCAGGGAGAGAGATGAGAGTTGTACCTGCAGAGGCTTTGGATTAGGGCTACAAGCTTGCTCCAAGGTTAGCTTTCATTCTGGTTCTAGCCACTTTACCAAGGTGATGCCTTGGTAAAGCTTTTCTCCTATGTGGTTTGCATGAATGAGGGGTTAAATCTACTTCAGGAAGCTCAGGGATGGACAAATATGAGGTCCATGGCCTGAGGTTATACTGAGATAGATGGAGCATTGACGCAGTAGAAAAGGCAGCACTTGGAGCTGTTCATGTTTGTTTCATTCAGAAGTGTTTTCAAAAGGTCTTTATTATAGAGTTTGATGATTTTTGTTTTAAGTCAAAAGTATGCTAAAGACCATTGTTAGGATTTAAGTGTCTGGTGAAATCAATATGTGAATGATGGGCTATGTGTATTAACACTTCCTAAAGTAGAAATTTCCTTGGAATGTCAAGTTATTGCCCAAGAAACATCCTTTAGAAAGCTGTAATATTTTTAGAATTAAGGACATTAGGAAGATTACTTTTTGGGGGCATTGTATTCTAGAGTAGGAAGTAGCTTCATTTGATTTGTATGCTTGCATGGATGCTTATAATTTCAAATTCAGCAAGCTCTTTTACATGATACTTGTCAGAAAAATCTGACCTCTACTATGCTGTCAAAACTGCCAGCAAGAGGTGAAATGGCTGAGTTTTCTGAACCAGCTGGGGAGAACTGTGAGCTACAAAAGGCAGCTCTAGTATTGTGCAGTCTTCTAATAAAATGCAGAGAAAATGGTTCAATAACAACAAGGGGCAAAGCATTTGTTTTTAAGGATCTGTTGCCTATCTTGCTTACTCATCCTTTTTCAAGATCTCAACATTTTCTGACTTGCTATGAAACTTAAGGATAAAATATAGAATAATCTGACCTTAGACTGAATTTCAGCCGTTTGCAGAGGGTGTTTTCACTTTTTTTGCTTTTAATTGAGCGAATGTGTTTCCGAACCCATTTAAACATTTTCATTTTAAATTTCAGGGCTCCCATTTCAAATTTGATACTGAATGTATATGCTAAGTATTGATTTCACTGTTTGGAAAGAAAATGTCATCTAATAGAAAACAAACTCGTAGCTTACCCAAATTATCTCCCTGATAATCGGATTGAAATTTTTCTACACCATCACTTAACAAAATGACCTTTTGATACTTCAGTATACCAATGTCTGTCTACCATAATCATGGTGGTGCTAGAAGATTAACATTTAGCAATGTGTGGCTCATTTTGTGCCTGTATATACTGTATTCTCCTATAACCTCAATGAAAATGGGATTTGATAGTTATGTGTGGAAGATTTCATTTATTATGTATTTTGCATTACTTTGGAAAGCTATAATTGTTTTGTCAGGTAAAGTGATCTGTATGTTAATGTCTAAGAGCTGGCCATGTGCTTTTTGTGGTTTTGGAGGTGGTTTTTGTTTTTATTGTAAACCTCTTAGCATCTTTTTGAATTATTTCAAGATGAGCTTCCATGTTTCCTGTTGATATACCTGTCTTTCAGAATTGTACTGTAATGCGTCTCCTTTGCTGTGTCCATCACTATGTTTACTGGCTTTGCTGCTACTTCAGTTGGGAAACTTTTGTGCAAAAGCTTTCAGAAGAGCATAAATACATCAACTATGGTAGAGAAACTTTTATTTATAAAATGTGGAAAGGTAGCAGCAGAGGTGAAAAAGGGTGAAGACAGGCAGGACTGCAGAGTCTCTCTACGTGGACAGCATCTGTACTTACGAGGTGATCTGTAAATGTGATGTGTCCAGAATGATGAGAAGTGGATGTACCCAGATGTTTTCCACACATCACAGAAAGCAGCCATTAAGGTTACAGACATGTACTAAAAATAACAAAACATGATAGCTGATAAACACTGAGCTGACAACTGAGAACAAATACTTCTGGTGGTGGTACGATCAGGAATGTTGAATGTACATGGAGAAGCAAACATTGGTGTTGAAAGCACTGGCTAAGGGAAACATAGTTGAGTCAGGTTTCAGCCTCATAACTGACTCAAATTCTGCACACTCTTGATGACTTGATTAATGGGAAATAGGCTGTGCATGGAATTTGGTATCTAGGCACTTAAAACGTCCAAACTTAATTTCAGGACTGAAATTAAGTTGTTTGTTGTATTAAAGTGTCTTTCTTCTTTTGAATGAGTGGCATGCATGAAAAGACCACCTGCTCATGTGGCAAGTACAAATAAAAGCACAAAATATATGTAAAAGAGGAGAGTGAGGAAGAAGAAATGTTTTTACACTGGTAAAATGAAAAAAATAAAGAGTTGGAGATCAATCCTGACAATAGGAGACTTGTGCTTCTATTTTAACATAATTGCATTGAGAGGCTTGCCTGTAATCTTAGAACTGCATTACATACTGAATCTGTGCATTTTTGTACATTGCCTGGAGCCTGGAGATTATTTGTTCCAATTAAAACATTAATGCATGCAGGATGTGTAACTGGTCAAAGAGCTGTTTTTAATAAAATGTTAAGTTCACATTTGTGAACAAAGGTGAGAGTTTCTTCCTAGCCTGATTTTGGAAGTGAGGAGAAAACATGAGAACTGTGGACTGCTCATCACTTGCAAGATCTGCCTGCAATGCTAACCACAATGCTTGACTAGCTTTAAACCTGCCTTGGGAGACTGTTGCTGTTTATGCCATCAAAACAGTGAGAAGGTGGTAATACAGGCCCTTCTGCTACTCAGATATGCTAGTGGCAACTTGATCAGCAGTACCACTGCAGACAGCACAGAAGCCCAGTGACTTTTTGATATCTAGTGGAGGGTGAAGCTGACAGTTTTCCCTGCACAATTGTACATCCTCCCTGTCTTCCCTGCTAACGGTCGGGTAGGGTTTTTGTTGGTCTCAGAATGACTAAATGGTTTTTTTGTAGACTGATTCAGTGCTTGACCTTGTGTAAATGAAGGTGATGCATCGCATTAAAAGTCTGTCAGAGACTGAGCATGAATTTGTATATGCAAAAAGATACCTGATAAGTTATGATCTAAAATAAACACCTTGACCCTGAAGCCTTATGACCTAGTCAGGTAAAATAGCTTGTAATACTATTTGCCCTGCCATTGAACAGTTACTAACTTGTGTTACTGGCAGATCTCAATAAAGAGACTAGACAAGTGAATTATGAAACAACCTATTTTTCAGCCACTTGCAGATCAGGGATATGTGCTGTATATTGTAAGTAATATCAAGGCACATCAAACAAGTATTAAATTATCCTGCTAGCACATGCAGTCTTCCGAAGAACAGGATTAAAAAAAAAATAAAAATCTATATGCTTTTGCTACCGCATTCTAACACGAATATATTTGAACTAGAGTTCTTCATGTCTTGGTTGAAAGGCAGAAGCAGAAGTTTGTTTCCTCACCCGTGGTGAGCAGATTACACCATCTCAGTGTCATTTTCTCACTTCGGCGTGCATTTTAAAACCTTGCACTTCTCATTCTCAGTGTGCATAATGATTAATTTGTGTCATTCCAATTGACTAAGAATGTCAATCCATTCCTCTTTACTGTTTGTAAGAGCAATTTGATGGGTATCAGCAGTTCTACAAAGGTACCTTTGCTCTTGCCAGAAAAGTTGTGTTTGACGGGAGTGGCTGCGCCGCATAGCGATGCAATCCCTGTCTGGGGGAAATGCTCTTATCCCACATCAGAGGCACTAATGGCTGAGAAACCTGTTTCTGGGCTTATTAAAATAAGCTACAGGAGCAAAAATACAGTAAGTAGTTTTCTACAGCAGTATGAGTAGGAGCATGTTATAATAAAAAAGGGGTGTCTTGGTGGCAGATACAAAATCTAACAGTTGTGGTACTTTGTCACTGCTGCAAGCTCTGGAGTGGAGCTGGAAAATACAATTTAAATATTTTCATGCAATTCAATAGAAGTAGTTTTGTTCTTTGTAAACAAGTACATATGTACTTCACAGGTGCCTTTGAGATGGGGGTGAAAAATACTAGGAAATCAGTATGTGTAGCAGTGGAAAGAGTAGATGATTTTTAGTAGAAGGCATGGAACTATCTCTGCTTCTCTATTCATATCACACTAAATAGCTGTTTTCATTTGAAATACATTGTAGAAAGCAGCATAAGTAAATAAGAGTTTAATGGTAAATTTTTGAGATGGGTTCAGAACAGAGTGTCAAGGCTCATAAACAGACGCAAATTCCGTATCTCATGAGGCATGAAGAACAAGATGGGTTTTTTTTGAGGTTTGTTTTGGGTTGGGGTTTTTTTTTACCTCCAGAAGCATAAGAAAAAGGATGGATATCATGGCTATAATTACTGCTGCTCTGATTTCTGAATTTCACGGTTTGGGTTTTTTAATACCAAACAGAAATAGCATTTTTTCGCACTCCCCCTTTCCTCCGCCTTTTTGAGATATTGCAAATAGGTAAGAATTTGGATTGTGCTGAATAGAAATTCTGGAATTCTGGAGCTCTGGGAACTTAATTATGTAAACTAGTTTCAAACTGTATTTAAAAAGTAAATCAAGTATGCTTCTAGAAATGTTCTGAAGTAATGTTTGATCCATGACAAAAGCAGAAATACATTCCCTTTGTTCCTAAATGTAGAAGGAGTTGGAAAAAATGTTGGTTGGACCACTTGTTCATTAGTATTAAAATAATGCAGGCAGATGTTTGAAATGCTTGTGAGTTCCCTTTGCAAGATTGTTTTTTCTAATGGTGAATCAATGCCAACAAAACTTTGCTGTCATGAATACTGTGTAATAGTTCTTTGCTCTTGACGTGTATGTGATCTAATTTTACCTTAGGTGATGCATATTATTTTGAGGGTTTTTTTTATTTTGCATTGTTAAGCTGTGAAGTTGCAACCTAACCTGCTATCTGTTTTACTTTTCTTTAAGTCGTGTGATTAAGACAGACATGGAGTTGGAAGTTCTGCGCTACACCAATAAAATCTCCAGTGAAGCTCATAAAGAGGTAATGGATCCTTTACTGTTAATAATTTTTGCTCTTAGTGTAGCAATGGTACTCAGAAAGTGTTCCCAGCAACCCTGAATTACTTAGTAATAAAATAATGGAAAGTCTGGATAGAAATAAGAGGATAATATCCTTCCTATTACAGCTCAGTAATATACCTTGCATTGTCCTTGAACTCACTGGTGCATTTGTGATGTGTGAGAAATGAAGTATGGTTTTGGGTAAGAGCTGGAGCCTAGGCAGAAGGTGACCTGCTTGCAATCTCTCTGTCCTGTATGCACAAATTCCTGTTTAGTGATGGAGGAGACCAAGAAGATAATTCTTCTGGCCCATGTCAGCATTTGCAGCTCTGAAAAGTTTAACTAGCGGGTTCCTCTCTCCAAATCCTCATAAACTGAAGGATTGTTTCCATGCACAACGCAGGGCAGTGCAAAAACGCCTTAGATTGCTCCTTTGAGATGGGTATGTCCCCTAGTCCAGCGCTTCATGATGCTGTTCTGTTGACAGAGCAGCATGGCAGAGACAAATCCATGCTCTCAACAAGGCTGCTAGGTTGGACCTAGCACTGTACCAGTGGAGTCATACTGCTCTACTGGTACTGATTACAAAATTAAATTAGTCGATCTTGTACTTCATATAGTGATGCAGAGATGCCAGGAGTTTTGAGTGATGGCCAGAGGGAGCTTAGGTAAACGTAGCTGATGAGGTTACTGACTGTTTCATAAAAGCAGAACAAAAGGACTTGCTGCCAAGTTCACCAGAGCTTTCAGTATCAAGCATTGGTATTTTGATGAGCTGCACTTCATTAGGATATAGTATTTTGGCAATTAAAGTTGCTTTATTGCTGGAGACTGCAGGCATTTATAAAGATTAAAATGAGTTTGATTTCTAATGTAGTTTTAAAATGCATTTACGGATGTAAATTTAAATTAAGTACATCTGATATATTTGTAATATAAGTTCCTCTAGAGATACTCAGTCATAAGTTACAAATTTATAAATACGAGATTCCTTCCTGCTATGTATGTCCCATGTTAATATGTGTTTTACAGGTAATGAAGGCAGTAAAAGCAGGCATGAAGGAATACGAGATGGAAAGGTAAGAGTTCTTTCAATAACTGTAATAAAAAGGAGAAAGTCTTTCTGTAGTAGGTGTAGAAGCAATAGCTGAGGCAAAGTAGTAGCTTTGATTCAGTTGAGACTGAGAGCTCATTGCTATTTGAAGACTGTTGTAAGCATTATTTTATTATTTTGGAGGGGTACTTCAGTTCCAAACATGCATTTGATGATGGTTGATTATTTTTTTGTGATGGTTTAGTGTAGCATAATTCTCTTCCTGGAGTTTTAGTTATTTACAGAAGCTTTAGGAAATAGCTGTTATTATTGTTCGAAGCCATCCAGTAAAATGGTGTTTATGGATAAACACTGCCTTTATGCTTGTTAAACTTAGAAGTCTGCGTGTATGAGATGTATGCGTGTTTAAGAACCTTATAAAAGGCTCTGTTCAATTGCATTTTCCCTGCAATTACAAGTCAGCATTGCCTGTACTTAGCCTGTATAAGGAGCTCATCTCACAAATGTAATGGATGTTACTGCAGCTCTTTAAGAAGTCAGTAAGAATACAGCGTATATCTCTTATGTTGAAGAAAACATGCTGTACAGACACACATAGGAAGGATTGGCTGCTCCTGATACAGTAGTGATGTGTCTAGATAGAAGGAAAACATTGCCACATCTTTTAAATCAATATTTACATTAAATCAGCAGCAGCCTATCTTATAAAGCACAATTTTGATCACCAAGTCCATTTATTTTTAGCTCGCATACTGTATTTTCAATTGTCAAAGTATTTGCATCATGAAGAAATAGAAAATAGCACTCCTATCTCAGTTACTGTTGTTTCTTTGCAGTACTTTTTCTAACATCGGTAAGCAGCCTAATTTGGTGCCCAATGAGGGAAAAATAAAGTGACCTAAATATTTGTCATCGAGATTTCAGAGTAGCTCAAAAACCAAATAATGCCCTTAGAACACAGGCAATGTGGAAAAATTAAGGTTGTGTTTAAGCAGTTTAAATTTCTGCAGACTCTATAGGCTCATGCCTATAATTTGACCGTGCTTCAAATTGCAGTTCTGTGTACCACCAGGTAACAAGGAAAAAGAAAATGTTGTATACATTCCCCTGTTAACTTTATTAACGACCTTGTGTTTGTGTTCATTTTACTCACTGCCCATGCTCTACATGCTGATAGTGAAATTTTGCCTCTGGAAGTCATCAGTAATCAAAAACTTCCATAGATCAGAGTTTGTTCTCAAGTGCTTTTAAATGTCACAATCCTGGCAGTTAGGTTTAAATGTCACACAACAAATACAAATCTATACAGTCTTCCGTAAGTCTGTGAAGTATATTGCATTTTCACTCCAGGACTTTCATTCTTCTCTGGCTAGCTTCTTCGGTACACATCAACCTTTTGAAAAGATTATTTGTGCCTTTCAATTAAAAAAAAATAAATACATTAGGAGACTGTCTATTAAACCTATTTAAAATTGCCTTCTGTTCTTGCATATGTCTTGATAGATTACACCTCTTGAAAGAGTCTGAGGTTATTTCACTAATGAAAGAGGTCTTGGCAGACTACCTCTGTAGCGTCTGCTGTGGAGACTATAATTAGAACTTCAGTTTCTGTTGGTGCTGGAATTCATATCTGCTCTGGTTTCTGTTCCCTTATTGTTTAGGGGAAGAGGGTCCTTAAGATGTAAACCTGTTATTTCCACACCTTTCTGGCAAGACATGTAGTTGAAATGTTTAGAAATTATCTTAGAAGTCTAGGGGACTCTACTCTGTATTCAGATAAACCAGTTATTGTGGCCTGAGATGGGAACTTGCAAATACCTGAAAATAGGTAACATCCGAAAATAGACAGTTTTCATTGAAGTAGTAGATGGTTGTTGGTTTGGTTTGGATTTTTGTGGGTTTTGTTTGGTTGGTTTTTTGGGTGGGTTTTTGTTGCTGTTGGGGGGTGGGGGATTTTTTATTTTCTTTTTTTTGTTATTGTTGTCAAGAGTCCAAATTGCTTGCATTTGGCAACTTTGGTACATCTGAATTTTAAGAGCACAGAGAACCAGAATTATTAGTCTGTTTAGATTTATCAAAAGTATTCACACTTGTATTTAAGAGATCAACTAGAAGTTTTTTCATTTTTTGATGTTTCTGTGGCTTCCACTCCCTTTGTGAAAGCTTTCTGAATCGTGTGGCCCTCTTCTCTGGGTGCATTTGCACTTCCCACTGATGGCTGTGAAACTGTGAATTTTTTAAATGAGTACGGATATCTCTTGAAACGTGGCCAGTAAATCTCCTTTCATATTGCTTTACTCCATTCTTTGACATTGTGGAGTATAGCATGTGTGGTTTTGGGTACAAAGCTAGTCTGACCCTGCCTGCTGAAAGAGTAATGCTGGAGATCCCAAAAGCAATTAAATTTTTCCATTACTACACGTAGGACCTAAATGTTGTCTTTCCCTTGTTGGTTCGGTTAAGCAGCCTTCCTATAAAGCCAAGTCACTTTACTTCTACTGTAACATACAGCAAGAACACATTAAAATACTCTAGGAAATGTATTTTAAGAGTCAACACTATATAAAACTAGTTATATTTCTAGGATAGGGATTATTCTCTGAGAAGTAATTTGAAGGAAATTAAATTATGGAGGAATCTAAGTATATTTTATTCTGAGGGTTGAAAGCTAGCTGTTCTTTATGTTTAAGGTCCACTGGTAAATGATTTTGAATCAGTGATGTGTTAATATTGAAATATATAAAAATGAATGCATTTAACTGCAAGTCCAATCAGCCCTGACTTCTTTTTTTCAGTTTGATGTTGTTTAACATGTGGTCAGTTGACTTTAAGGAGACAGCCCAGGCAATTATCTACTAACAGTAATTCACAGCATGTGTAATTGCATATGAAGTCATTTTGGTAGGTCAGATTCTGGATTTCTCTGAAGTAGCTTGTTTAGTATTTGTGCTTATCTCATGTTTAATTAATCTTCTTTAATTAAAGGCTTTTATTAGGAAACTGCTCTGTAGTTAATACATTGTTAAAATACGGCAAAATGATAAAAGAAATCTCTTCATCTCAAGAAGTATAGGGAAAAAAAATCCGTGGTTTCAGCTAAAATGTTTTAAGTGTTTATATAAACAAAAATATTTTGTGTATATATAGATACACACATACACACTGAAAGTACTAATTAAGGACCTGCAGGCATCTTTTCCAGAATGCTCTAAAGCACTGGAGATACCTTCTCTAGATGAGGGTTTATCAGTTTCTAGAGTGTTGCCCATTCATCTGCTTAATTTTTACCAAATTAAGTTTTGACTCTCCTGTGTGTTTTCTCATTTGTTCCCGATTTTATTGAAGAGAGCAATTTTAAGATTGGGATGGCTACTTGGAATTGTTGATGTTATTGGGGAAGGACGTGAAAAGTTTATGCTGTGGCAACAGAAGAGCAACTTTCTACGTAGAGTATTGGACATGTAGCTATTGTATAAATAGCTCATTTTTGCATTCATTAAGTGATGGTGTTGTTATCATTGTCTTGATGATGCTGGGCATAAAGATATTATTTTCCTTTGGGTATTTCCTTTTAGTGAAATTCTGGTCATTTTAGGTAATCAGGATTTGCCACTTAACATCTCCTGATCAATTTTGCTCTTTGAATGTTCTTGAGAAAGTCATGGACTTCTGCAGGAAATAATCTTTGAAAATATTTCTTTTTGTATTTAAAGTTCCAGCTCAAGTGTAGTACTTTGCATAAGCGTGTGTGGATACTAAGCAAGAATGCCTACTGCAGCTGACAAAAATATATGGGTAAATGCTTCACGCTTGCTTTTTGACAGGGGAATGGTGTTGAATTGTGCAACAACCCTCACCAATATTTGTGTATAGGATTTATTTTTATTAAACAAGAAACCAGCACTCCATTAATCTCAAGCAGCACGTTGGTTTGCTCAGTTACTGAAATGTGATTTTCTTTTCCTTTATTTTTTTTAAGCAGTTGTTTGCACTGTGTAGCCTGAAAATGACATGGCTGCCTTGTTTCTCAAAGCTGCCTCACAATTTGAGGTTTCAAAATGTAGGTTACTGCTATCATAATGGTGGATTAAAAAATTTATAATGCATGAAAAACATCTGAAAGAGAGGAGGAAGACAGCCTTTCCCTGTGGTTTTGTGTTTGGTTTTTTTTTAAATCCCCTTGTTTTTCCTTTGTTTTGCAGGCCTGTGTGGTAGGGCTGGTGTATCTGTCTGCTGCTGTCTGCACCGTGCTTTGGTAGGAAGACAATCCCAGACCCAGTATTATTGATTTGCCTTTTTATTTAGGTCTAGGAGAAGGGTTAAAGGAAAAAATGGGTCATGAGCAGTTTCTGTTTCTAGCAAAATGCACTAATTTGGTTTTTTGGGGTTTTTTTTTTTAATCCAATTTGAGCTTCTGTTCAACAGGGATCATACTGGGGCAAGCAGGGAGGGGACTAAGTGAGCCAGTGGTCTTGTACCCATGCCAGGGAGCACCTGGTGGGAGACAGCAGCTCAGGTTCACCCAGAACTTCCTAAAAACTGGTATGAAACGACCTACAGCTGTCCAGGGCCAGGTAGGCAGCTTAGTGTAACTCTGACAGCACATGTCAGGTAGCTGCTAATTGCTTAGGTTGAGTGAGCCGCTGAATCTCAGGTGTCCAATGCCCAGAGGGAAGTCAGATATAATGTATTTGCTGGGAAGAAAAACTGAATTCAGAAAGACACTTCCTGCAGCCTTCTCCTTCTGCCTACCTTCCCTCAGGTGCAGCTGATCCTTTGATGTTTTAAATTAGGCTGTCTTTGCTGATTTCCTAATCCAGCTGAATTCAGGTTGTAAATAGTCTTAAAATAAATCTGAATTAAAAAATTGGTTTAGAAAACCCCTGAGCATTGTTCCTCTTCTGTGACACACAGAGGTACAAAACACACCTATACACGCACTCAGCTCAGCAGAAGTGGGATGAGGATTACCTCCTGAACACAGAGACCTCCTCTCTCAGCACCTCAGCTACTTTAGGAGAAGTGCTTCTCTGTGCTAAAGCCACTTTGAGAGGCCCCAGCCCTTGGAAACACATATCTGTTTCCAGTCACCCTGATCTCCCCCTCTCCCCAGCTGAGAGGAGAAATATAGGGAGCAGAAAACAACTGGACAGGGGAGCATGGGGGAACTGGGCCCTCTGACACCTGATTTGCCTGAACCACTGGTCTGTGTGGTCACGGTGGTTGGTGATGGACTCAACTGCTGGGAGTGAGCAGAGCAGTTCCAGTATATTACCAATAATCTCTCAGCATCTTCCCTTTGCAGAAGGTCCTGTGGCAAGCTCGTATGCTCTCACTTTCAGTAGAGGACAGCTTGGTTCACCTCCTGGATGTCACTTTAATTAGCTCTTTGTGTAGAAGAGTGCTGTTTAATTGCACGGGTCTCTTTTGTGACTTGTGATTGAAGTTCCATATAATTGGGTTTAATCTTCTACAAAAAAAAACAACTGTGGAATCAGACCATGTGAGAGCTTTAAAATAAAACCCTTTATCAGCTCGCAGATCCCAAAGAACAATTACCACGCTGGCATTAGAAAATGGTTCCCTTCAAGAAAGAGCTGCGGAAGGAGTGTGGGCAGAACTGGGCTTACTTGCGTAGCAAGGTAGAACCCAACTTTAAATGCTGTGTCACTGTATGTCCTTAGAAGGTTGTTAATCTAGTTAGTGCTGTGATAATTTGTAATTATCCTTTTATGAGCTTTTTGGACATCAAAAGGTAGTCACAATTTTTATTTAAGTTTTGAATATAATGGAAAATGACAAGCAATATTAATTTCTGTGGGTGTTTTATGGAGTGAATATTACTATTATTGATACTAAGAAAAGAACAAGCTTTATTCTCAAATTAGCAGTGATCTCAGTTTTTACTGAATCTAGTGTGGCATTGAGATAGGGAACTAATTAGCATTACTAATGACAAACTAAGATTGGAGATACGTGAAATGGAGCTCATTCTGAAAGACAGCAGGCTGAACTGATTATTATTTGCAGTGGATTTTGTTCATGCTTGTTCAGACAAGTCAAAAGTAAAGATTCTACCATATGTGAGGGTTTATCTGCATTGTGAGCTTCAGTTCAATGATTTTGTCTAATTACTGGTGAAGCAGAGAGATCAGGATTTTATGTTTGTTGACCCTCATCTTTTTATAACCAGAACTGCTACGTGATCGTGCTCAGTGACTAGAAGTCCAACTTGAAGGAAATAGGTAGAATACCAAGACTGTCCATTAATAATGTGATGTTGCACACTGACCTTCTGAAAATCAAAACCCTTTTACACAGATGAAAATGAGCAGATTCTGTTCCTTGCTGCTGTCATGCCCCCTGCATAAATTCTTTTCTAAATTGGTTCTTAGAGCATCCTCGTCACCGTAGTGTGCAAGCGCCACCACCTTCCAGCTTATTAAGCAGCATTTCTAACATCTTACCTTGATGGTTCTTTGTTTGATTTTTGTTTAATTTTCTGTTGTTGCATCATCTCTCTTGGGGCAGAATTGTGCAGAACTCTGTACTATTTTGGCAGGTGCTACTTTTTTTTTTTTTAGTGTGGCCATTATCAGCAGGATTGAAAAACACAAGGTCAGGTTTATAATTACAGATGGTATGTGATAGTCTTTTTTTAGTTTGGCTCTCCACACAGATGAGCTTGGCCTCATTTGCAGAATGTTGCATTGCTTTCAAGTGTTGTAATTTTTTTTACTGAGGTCTTGGTCATAGGGGTTTTGAGTGTTGTGCAGAGAGCGTGGGCTTAGGTCACTTGGTGCTTACTAAGGTCTGAGATTGCAAACAAAAATTGAAAAAGGTATGTATGGGAATTCAATGGAGACAGCAAAGGACAAAAAAAAAAGGTGGTTGCCTGTAGTGAGACATGCAAGAGTACTGGAGTTTGCTTAGCACTGAAGTCTTTTTACCTAACTATTGTGTATTTCTGCTGTCCCAGCAGAGCTGAGAGTGGCGTGTGTAGCTGAGGTTGAGTCACATGGCAGGGCAGAATAGAGCTGAATTGCCAGGCAGAAGTGATGGAAAAAGAACTCTAAGTGAAACTTGGAATTGTTGAGGAACTTAAATCATATTAGACAGTAGAGGTGATATTTCTGCTAAAAGGAATTTGCCCCTGTTGAGGACTTCAAAACTCAACATTATTTCTAGGTTTCTTGGATTTTGCTTTCAACAGCTCTTCCGAAGTAGATCGAATTAAGCCTTGAGGCTGTCTTGGGAAGTGAATGATAAAAAGGCCTTTGCTGACAACTGATTTTGTGTCTTCCGATTCATCTACTAAAACCTGTATATTTAACAGAACCCACAAGGTATGTGATATTTGAAGGCTTCACAAGTTAATCCGTTAGTGTTAAGTACAATTGCCACCACTTCTCACTGGGTACAATCCTCTTGTAAAATGTATCTTTCAGGAGTAGGGGACACAATTTCTGCTCTTTCTTATTTCAAAATGAACCCGCTATGTCCTTTTGGTCAGCACTGAATGTCAGAAGTGGATAGGCATTCTTATGTCTCTGTTTAGCAGATGATTTGTAAAATTGTGTGAAGTTGTTTGTGTGCAAGGTGTACCTGGAAGTTGTAAATGTTAGGACTGTGTGAAGCTTAGAAAGTTAGATGTGATTTATTTATAGCTTTTTGCCTGTCTAATATGTAGATTTGCTCTGTAAAGGAGGGTTTGACACTGAGTATAATAAGTTAAATTTGGTCATCTGTCCAGCATAATGTTTTTTTCTTTATTGTTTGTTTGAAGGAGAAGAACATCATCTGTGACTAGTGTGGTGTTTGGGTTGGAAATGACAACAGCATTCAGGAGTTGGCTTCCGAATCCTGTAATATTTGGAGAGGTTTCAGAGATGTTTTTGTTGAGGGAGGAGTCAGCTGGTTTTCATCAGAAATTCTGTCTTTGTGAGAAGGAAGTCAGTATCATATGACCAAGATCCTGGCCACCACTGTTCTGTTGCTGTTGCAAATTAAAGGGGCTTGTGTGCCTGTAAGACCTTCCTAGGGGCTCTAGAATTTGTTTGGGTCAGATGAGCATGTTGGTTATTTGGGGCCAACGAGGCAAGGAGGGGTCTCTTACTTGCAAGAGTTGCTGGATAGGTGTTGTAACTTGTTTCTGATAGTTTTCTGTATTTCTTGGTGCTTCATTTTTATATTGCTTCTAGCACTTGGGATCAGTGTAGCGATTTTGCCACTTACTATAGTCCCTCAGAGCTAGATTTGGCATCTTTAGGGAAGATTGCTGAACTGCTGCTCTCTGGGTCCCTAGTGCAGGATTGCAAATTAAGCATTGCAAATCAATCCATTCTTATGTTTCAGCCCATCAGTCTGCATTAACTTCTGATTTCCACTCTTGGTGTTTGGTCTTTCTGCCCTTCTCAGCCAGCTCAGGTGCTGGAAAACAGCCTCAGCTCTGGGGAAAATGGAGCAGCACTTACAGAGATGGTGTGTGGCTTGAGGCCAGTAAATGGATCCGCAGGAAGCTGTGAACAGGGTGCAGCTTGTTGGAGAATGTGCTTGGGGATGTGCAGATTTTGTATCCAGCCTACAGAGCACCTGTCTGCTCATTCGTTTCATGCCTGTGCTGAGAAAGGAGTGTTTAAATGTTCCCAGGAATTGGAGAAGGTCTCATAGGTAGACTTGGTTGCAAAATGTGCCTGCATCTTCCTGAACCAGATGGACTCCTGCTTCCTCAGCTTCCTTCCCAGAAAAATTCAGACTTCTGCAGCTGACTAAATCTGGTTCAGATATTGTCATGATAAAATGAGTGTTACATTCTTTTATTATCTTTAAGGTAGTAAGTTTACATATCCCATATCACAAATTACTGCATTATTCTCAAAGAATGGTTCAAGTATTCAAAAATTACCAAGGGCAAGTGAAGCTCTGTATTGGGACCCCAACCTCCTTCTAACCTAAGCCCTTACTGTGCTTCTGCTTACTCTGTGTTGTTGAATAGAAGTTCAAACTTCAGATCTTCAATTTGAAACTGAAAGGAAGATTATGAAGCATTCTGAAGATTATGTTGGCATTCTGTGTCACTGAATAACTCTTGTGTGTTATGTGCTGTGTGGGTGGCTGTGTATTTGCTAAGAAGCATAACTGAAGATGAAAGTTCAATTATTTCTTCAAGGCAAATCCTCTCTCCCATGGACTTAAACTTGCATAAGAAAAATGAAAATTCATAAGGAGTGTAAAAATTGGCTAAAATTAAAAACCATTTATTTTTACCCTATTTATTCTTCTGAATAATAAAATTTCCCCATGGGTTTTTGGAACATATGTGGAATAATTACACTGTAGAAGTGGTGCTTTAGTTCAGCTTCTAGAGCTAGGGCAAACGTTGTGATTATGCTGCAAGCTTAAGTCTGGGTTTTATAGAAAATCTCATTCAAGGCTCTGTTGCCGTCAAGTGCAAAAAAACTGTGACCCATAGATTGGTCCCTGTGGGAGCAATTATTCTTTGCAGAGATTTTTTGCAGGCTTTTTTTCCCAGCACTGAATATTATAAATGTCAGAAAAAAGTTTAACCCTCAGTACCTCTGAAAGAATGTTTCCACACTTGCTGGCAAGAATATAAATTTTTAGCTTGTATTTGCAAGCATTTTGTGTTTAAGCCAGGATTCTTTTTTATAATTTATCTTTATAAACAGCTCAAAGGTAACAATACTGTCTTTTAGTTATAGTCTGCATGCCTTGGTGAAGACAAAACAGGCTGAAGCTGCCTGATGCTGCTTAATGCAGTGCTGTGCCCAAGCCTCTCATGATGGGATTCTCGCACACGGGGTGCAGTGTGAATTGATGATTAAAACCTCCTGTCTACTGGAAGCAGATCGGAGAGAATGTGGAGTGAGCGTGGGGTTGCTTAGGAACATGGGTTAACATCTGATATACAGTATGCATGAGTGAACTGTTTTGGTGAACACGAGCAGTCGTTGGTGTGCAGAAAACAGTGGGTAGCAGGAGCTGATGCTTGCCTTCAGGGGAATCGGGTTCCTTTCAAAGAGGTGCAACGTGTGCATTTTCACTTCCTTAATTCTGCTGTGTGCTTGTTTTAAGCAATCAAAGCATGTGCATTATTCCTAGCAGAAATTAAAATATTTTTCTGTTACTTAAAATAGCAGATCCAAGCCCAGCAGATTTCCTGCCCCCATCCCTCTCTTTTTTTTTTTTTCATGTATCTTCTTTAGTGCAGAGTACAGTTTGGTCATTAGCTGTGATAAAACTATGATGAGATGGGTAGAACTTGCATCATGTGTTCAAAGGCTTCGGCAAAGTGAAAATAGTTGTGAGATGCTAAGAGAAATGTTACGCTACCTCTCTCTGAAGTTTAAGTCTGAGACGGGCAGAAGCACCTTTCACTCACTATAATACTTCAGTGGGGCATTAATACAAATCATTCCCGAATATACCAGCCCTAGGACAGGAAGAGTCATGTTCATTTGCAGTTGTTTTTTCAGTTAGTGATTTGTATTTATCATGTTTTCTGGTACCTTTCTCAATTTCAAATATTGATGATACTCAAAATGTTACTCAGATAACATTAAGTGGAGAGCTTCTGTGTTTGAGAAATCAAGAGAGGACCTTGCAAGTAAAAATCAGTAAGGTTTTTCTATTGGGCTCATGCTAAGGGATGAAGGTTCATTTGTGTGGGCAAACACAAGCGAGATCTTTTAGCTATTGTGTAGAACTTCCAGTGAAATCTGAGAATTTATTGGAGGAAAGTTATGTTAGGTTTTGGTTCAGTTATGCTTAGCGTGCATAATTGTGTGAAGAAGTAATTTTTAAAGATTTTTTGATGCCTTTCAGCAGTTCAAACCTTTATTCCAAAATAGTGGGACAAACATCGAGAAGTTTATTCCAGAAATGTAGAGGGAAATGCCCAGCCCTGAGGTTTCTGTCCCGTGCTGTGGAGCACAGGTGAGATGGCCAGCTCTTACACGGAGCTCCGTAGCCTCCTGCACGTTATCCCGCTTGCTCTACACAAAAGCTACTGCTTCTGTACAGGCACCCTGGCTGTACCTACAGCTGCAGGCATGGTCTCTGTGGGTTATTTTTAGCTAAATTACTTTGCCAGGTGTATGCATTCCTTCCAGGTTCAGTCTGTACATTTGATCTCGCTCCACTTTCCCCACCTGTTCAGTGAGCTGATGCAAAGAGGAAGACTGGGGGTTATGCTCTTTGCCACTGCTTTGATTCTTTAAAGAGAGATTGGAAAAATCAATGGGTGTAAGCACATGTAGGTGGAGACTGTTCAAAGATTTCACTTTTGAATGTGTGAGGTGAAGGTTGTGTGTTACAGGTTTGTACTGTGCCACGTTGCTTGGCCGTGGTTGGTGGGGGTGAGTGGGGAGCACATGGGTGTTAGTGGGACTAGTTCAAGTATGGGGTTCTGCTCCTCCATGCCTGACAGCACTCTGCACCAGGTTCATCATTGATCCATGGGCTGTGGGGCTCCAGGCTTCCAACTTAGAGCTGCAAGTCATGGCAAATGACAGCTGTCACCACTGTCACTCCAAATAAATACCATATCATTACCAGGTGCCATTCGTCTTCCTTCACTGCTTCCATACCTGCCAGTTAGCCTTCTGCTAGCATCCAATGCCCCTAACAGCACAAGTCCTCAGCCCCCCGATATGCTCAAACTCCTGCAGATACCTTCTCTTGCATCCAGCCAGAGCTGCTAGGGCTTGTGCAACCATGGGCTGGGGTGCTGCTGAGGACATGCTGTTTGTAGCTGTGTGCACTGTTTCTACTAAAGCGAGAGGCACAGGGCTTCTCAAAGATGACAGGAGTGAAAATTTGGCTTTAAGTGTTTGCTTTTGTCCAGAAAGAACCTCAGTGAAGGACTGAGTGCCGTAGGACCTCAGTGAAGGACTGGAAAAGAGAAGAGAGAAGTGGATTGTTTAAGCAGTGCCCTCCACCAACTCTGGAAAGAAGAGGCTTGATCTTTCCTGGTATTTCAGAGATTAAAAAAAAAAAACAACAAACCAACCAGAAAATAAAACTTTCCCTGCCATCTTTCATACATCAGGAAGAAATATAGAAACTGATAGGGATGAGCAGGAAGCATGTGTATTTTCATGTATTTTTCCTTGCTGGGAGGTAACTTCTACAGTGGTAACAGTAGCTTTAAATCTTCATTACTTCCTGTATTTTTCAGATGGAGCATAGGCAATCACAGCTGGGCATGTTGGTCTACACCAGTAGACCAAGCACTCAATTTTCTTTAACCATGAATCACTCCCAGCTTGTTTTACATATATTTTTCTCTTTTTTTTTCAGTCTGAACAAGTATTTTGAATCCATATATCATTTATCTTGGTGGTTCTACTTTAGAACTAGAAGCAGGTGGAAATTCATCAAGCTGCTGAAAAGAGATCTGGGGAAAAAAAAATGTGTATCAGCTGCCATGATAGGTGGTGTGCTCATAGACTTTGCCGGTGGCCTGGAGATCAAACAGCAGAGAAATAGCTTCACAGTAAGAGCCCAGGAAATTCTGACTAGGTAATGAGTAGGGGCTTTCTTTTGATTTACAGCATGGCTTTACAATCAATCTATAAAGCTTTGAAGAGGAAAAAAAATGAACCTCTAAGGGAATGGGAAGGGCCATACAATTAGTTGTTATTGTCTGCTTCCTTGTCTTCTCTAATTCCACGAGTGTGTGCTGAAAATGGATAATGGTGTGCAAAAATCTCAACTGCTCTTCAGTTCTTTTGTAGATTCAAGCTGAGATATGGGTCACATCATGCTGGTTCTTGGAGAATATTCAGTTTCATCTTAACTATAGATTATGTGCAGGCGGTTGTCATTGGAGGAATCTGACAAGGGTTGCATGTGTGATGTAACTTTTAGCTCTTGTGCGTCAAATTCTTGCTCTGATCTCCTTTTCTTTCATCCCCAGTATGTGTCTTTCATTAAAAAATTGGACGGTGAAGTGGATGTGATAGCTTGCAGAATGTTTCAGAACCACATGCAGCAGTGGTTTTTTACTCAAATCATTACAGTTTGGAAAACTTAGGAATATTGTGCTGGAATTTGGATGTAGCAATGTAGTTTGTAATTGTCAAGACACCATTTGGTTGAGACTGCTCAGCTGTTAATTTGTTTGATGTTGACACTTGAGTTGAAAGACTAATAGTTGCCTCGGCACATTGCTCATTTTTCCATCTAATCCGTTACAGAATTTGGGTGAACAGCAACTGTGGATGTAGTTTGTAATTTTTAAGCCATTGGGGCAATACTATTGTTTGAGGCCCTGGGGTGTTTACTGTTGACATGCACAGACTTTTACGTTAGTAAAACTTGGATGTAATGAAGAACTGTTCTTTCTGATTTTAAAATTTTAATACGTGGTGTTTACACTACTTGGAACAACTTATTTAGTATCAAAATCCAGAAAACTTGTGTGCCATCTGAAAAATGGAAAGAATTGTTCAAAAGTACAGATTTAACTCTTGTTATGTGCTGTCAATGTCATTGTTCCTATATTAAGTGCACATAATGTTAGGGGCTTTTAGTACATAGGACAGACTCTTCTGATGTAACTTAACACCAATTTATGGGAGAATTTTTTTAATTAATTTTTTTTTTTAAATGACTAAATTGCATATATGATCTTAATTTCCAAAATTAGTAATTTGTGATCTCAGGTAAGGTTTTCATTCATAGTAAGAATCTATATAGAATTATTTCCTCTTCATTTTTCAAATTAATCAATTATGTTTCAGTCACAATATATTTATTTTTCTCAGTTCACACAGGAATATTACACAATGTAAATGATGGTACAGGCGTCAATGAAAATATTTCCCCACCCCAATACTAGAAAGCTACTACTTCATTAGGAAGTCAAGAGCTGAGAGACTAAAAAAAAATGTAAAGTAGTATTTCCTTTTCCTGGCTCCTGCTTTACTTTGTAATGATTTAGACTGACAATAGTGAACAGACAATTCTTTTTTGTTGTTGACTTTTTTTTTCTTGTTTTTCTTTCCCCATAATGCTTTCTTGCCTGCACACATTCATTATTTCAGTATTAGGAATATTTGAAACTTGGAGCATAAACTGTGAAATATTTGGTGCATTCTCTTTTACATAGTTAATAGATGTACTGGATCCACAAAGTATAAATCAAATTATGTACCCTATTACGCTTTACATAGGAGAAGTAAAATATGAAATATTTTACAATGCAGAAACCGCATGTGAATCAAACTGTTGGTGCTCCTAAGGGATATCATTCTGACAATTTTATGAGGTTGCAATTTATTTGTAGGGTGAGTTGGCACACGGTTTTGATAAAAGTAGTGTGCATACAGCGTACTGCTAACAAGAAGACTTTTTAAAAGCCGCTAGTATTGCTGATTTGTATTGTTATAACAAAATACCTGTTAAACTCCCTAGAAGTTTGCCTCCCTGAGATATAAACCCTGCTGGAAATGCTGGTCTGAGTGTGAACAACGTAAGCTTTCAGTCTGCGCTGAGGAACATTTTTAAGGAATAATAAAAAAAAGAAAGCTCTTCAGAATTGGGGTTGGGGGAAGGGGAGGGAAGCTGTATAGCTCTATTTTTTTTCCAATACAGACTTGATCTTATTGTGAATGTTTCAGCAAAAAAATATCAGCCTTTAAATTCTCATGCCACCTCTTGCTGTGAAAGAATGGGCTGATGTGAGTGTCCAAAGATTAGAACTGTTGATAGGAATGACATTTCAGTGAACAGATACTTCAAACTCTTGTCTTGCAAGATATTCCTCTAAAAATACAAGTTAAATTGTATTGCACACCGGACTGAATGTATGTTGCTCAACACTCAGAATATGGCTTTTTATATACATGCAACATGCTGCCATTTTTCTGAATGGGTTGTATAGAAAAGGTGACGTTAATTCTGTGCTGACCACAACTGTATTTCCAACTGTTGACATGGAGTTTGAAACAGAGAGCTGAGCTTTAGTGAGGCTTCTTGCACACATGTATCAGCAACAAATCATAGCTGAAACTACAGCTTCTCTGGCTTTTTTTTTTCCCATTATAGATAAGTTCAAATTTCCAGCTTCATTTTTAATATCTCTGGTTTCGTGTCCTGTTGCTTTGAAATTGCTTAAAAATATTTGGCTGGCAGTAATTTCTGAAATGTGTATGGAGACAAGCTATTTCAGAAGAACCAACCCAATAACTGGTATTGCTTTTTTTTTGAGGGGGGGTGGGGGGGTTATCTTTTTACTCTTCTCTCCCTTTTTTGCTATTTATATTCACTGGAGAGCAAGTCTGCAGGCATCTTTGTTTCCTCCTTCTCTCCCTCTTCGATTGTATCTTTTTAATCCTGTTTTAGTCACTCTTCAGCCATATGAAATGTACTAAACTAAAGAAAGATGTCTTACAGTATTTGTTCCACTACTTGGGATATGTGGGATATATGTTTCACAGAAATCTGGACAGAATGTAATAGGTAGCAATGAACCTAAGAGAGGATAGTTCAGAAAATAATGGTGAAAGGAGTTTGGAGATAAAAATATTTATGAAGCACAGAAGCTGAAAAAAATTGAGATAACAGTAGAAATTAAAAATACCTGAGCTCAGAATTTGGCTTGTTATCAGCCCAATCTTTTCTTTGTTCCCACTAAACATTTTGTCTTTCTAAAAGCATAAAGACAATCTGTTATTGCAGGGATAATTTAAGACCTCCTAAGAGCTGAAAAGTGATTTTTTTTCATGGTCAAATTCTGAAATAAATGAAGTTACCATGAGCGTTTTCAAGATCTGGGTACTTGGCATGGAACTTGCTCTGTTCAATATTGCAAAGTGCAGAAAGATTCTGGAAGACTTTCTGACAGCCTGTGTATCTGCAGAACCTTTATTGATGAGGGTTTGTATCTTCTGTGTGGAAAGAGACCAAAAGAAGTACTGCTATTCTTTAAATAGCACTAGTTAGCCTCCAGAATGCATTTTAATCACTAGTGAAGTTATTAGAATACCGATCATGGAAAGTCTGAAAGATGCGATATAAGGCACCAGGCTGTGTGGGTGAAGGAAGAACGGAGTTCAAGTACTCTAGACAGGATCTACATATGTTGAAAATATTATTTGTATGTATTTCAGTTTGTAGGGGATATATGCACACACAAACTCACATATATTCGTCCCTATATAATATTTTAAATTGCTGTAAATAAGCTCTGATGGAGCATAATCCTGAGAGGCTTGAGCAGCTTTGGGAGTTATCGTACGTGTAAAGGTATGAAATATGTCTCAAAAGGCCAATGGAGCAGCCATGCCCTGTGGGGTTATTAGCAACTTCTGAAGATTCTTGCAGTCCCAATTCTACAATCACAGTTTTGAGGGGAGAAGATGTGAACTTTGCCAAATTTTTCTTGTCAAGACCTGTTATTCCGCATTTATCCCTCCTGATCTACTTGCAAGAGGCTAACTGAGGTCTGGTCTGTTAAACTTTTAAACTCCTGTATCTACAGAGGTGAGAAGGAAAATGCCAGTGAGTCTGGCCATTGCCATGATACTTCACTGCTACCTTGGGGTTTATTACACATGTCTGTAGTCTGCAAAAAAAGTTTGTGTGCCATATACAGCCTGTGAACCCTGGGTTGTTCCTTGCAGCACAGTGCTGAGGACCACTGAAATGAGAAGAACCAAGCAGCACACCCCAGATGTTGGTAGAAGTAAATACAACTGGGAGCAGTATATTGTAGGAGAATGCCTCAGCAGCATACGAAGCTGTAGTGGGGATTTGGTGTGTAGTTCTGATCTCTTGTCATAGAAGTCTAGGTAATATAAAAACAGGGTCTGTAATCACATTCAAAGGTCTTGATTTTCAGAGTGATTAGAGAAAGCAAATGCTGCTCTGAGTCAGGAATGCAGGATTGTGGGGAGACTTTACTGAAAGATACAGAAGTCCAGAGGGATTAGGGAAGAGGAATACTTATAAGGCTACTAAGCCTAATAGCAAGTATGAGAAAATATAGACATGATCTTTAGCCAACAAAGAATCTACACAGACAAATATTATATGAACTCATGATTATTGGAAAAGTTCAATGTAGAGTAAATTGAGAAGGTGTAAAAACAAAACCAGATTCCCCATGTTAACAGGGTTTTTAGGAGAGGAGAGTGGAAAATGGGAAGCAAGAAGATAACAGTTTTACTTTTTAGAGTGTGAAAAGCCATTAGGATTTCCTCAGGTTGGCAAGATGTTATTTGTGTACTTTTTGTTTGTTTATTCCTCCTTTTAATGCAAGAAGGATTCAGAGAGGTAAAAGTTTGGTGATTGTAGATAGAAAACTCAGAAGCTGAATATGGCTTATATAATTATCTTCATTTTGAATAAAAATAGGAATTTTGTAGAATATTGTATACTTTATCTTTTGCCAAATAGGCGACTGTATCAGATTCATTTTCTGTGAAGTCTAGCGGTATTACCTATTTAAGGATTTATTGCACATTAGAATCCTTGGTAAATGAGTTACATATTAGCCTAAATGTGATGTCTCTGAGGCTAAAGACTGCTGTTGTCTGGGTGCAAATTCATCAAAGCATCACTAAGAGCCAGTATGACAATACGTAGCCTTATGAAGGCTTTTCCCTCTACACGTCTGTGGTATGAGAATATTTAGGGTTTTAATACTGTTAATACAGGTAATTCATTAAAGGAAGTAGATGAACTTTCCTTGCACAGAAGTTGTCATATGAGAACAGAACAGAAAACCAGACTTATAGGAAATGCTCACCTAATAACAGAAGTCAAGAAAGCTGCCAGCTGAGACACCTCCAACTTGACCAGCTGGGACAAGGATCAGAGTATTCAGGGGTGAAAGCTTGGACCAGAAGTTAAAAATGTGTTTCCATACTGAGCTCTGCCAGGAGAGATTAAACATGTCTCTTTGACCACCTTATATTTTTCTCTCCTCTCCTCTCCTCTCCTCTCCTCTCCTCTCCTCTCCTCTCCTCTCCTCTCCTCTCCTCTCCTCTCCTCTC
>WTSP01009774.1:39988-59130 GCA_025331215.1 Actenoides lindsayi
GAGAAAGGCAGGATTCTCACCGAATATTGTGAGAACCTGAGAAAATCCCTCTGCTAGCAGCTTTTCAGCATCCACATCCTTAAACATCTCATCTCCCATTTTTTTCTAATGAAGACTGGTAGAAATAATTCGATTCACTTGCGTGAGGAAGCTTGGAGGAGCTGTGCTTTCCCAGAGCAGGCTCGGGCTGTGTTGGGGGCTGGTGAGCTTACCTGGTGCACAAGAAGCTGCAAGTGAAATGGATTCATCTGCTTGCATTATCCAGGCTAACATGGAATTAAAAGTAAGGCTAGAGAGTGAAGAATATATTGGATTCCCTTCAGCTTAGATTATCAGAGGAGCTGCTGCTAATGCAAGAAAGACCTTGGTTTCAATTTTGAGAAGTGCTCTGGTCTCACTTCCAGAGTGCCTCTTCAATGGAATTCCAGCTTTTTCAAGGCTGGATTTTTAAAGGCAACTGTATCTTTCTGGATAGAGCATGAATTGGTGCTTCAGTGTTTTGGGGATGTGGGCTTAAATTTCTGAGATATTTAGATGCTTTCTTAAATGGTCTTGTATCGTCTCATCTAGTCTTGATTTAAAAGCCTTGCCGATAATCCAGGAAGGGCAGAAAGAGATGCTTCTGTCAAAAAAGAATGGCAGAAGTCTGTACAATCTGCTTGCTGTCCTCTTCCCTAGTACAATGTTAAGGAAAAGGGTGAGCAGCAGTGTATATTCACCACACAGGTCACCAGTTTGGTACAGTGACCATGGAGCAGCTCAGGGGGAAAGGCAGGTTCTCAAGAGGCCTCTTGTCCTGAGCAGGATTCTGGCACTATGAGAGTGCTACATAAAGCAGTCTTTCTTGAAGTTTGTAGAGGTAATTAGCATAACGGCATGCAATACTCAAGTAAAAGTAATTTTCCCATTGTTTGTTCTCTTACAAATGCTGCAGTGCTATAGAATACAAATCCAGAGCTTCAGGGAGCAATAAGGGAGATTTGAATATAATAATGTTGGGTTAAGTTTATTTGGGCTTTGGAGTCCTTTTCCATTTAATATCACTCTGTATTTTATGTAACTTTGGTTTGGGTCATTTGGGGTTTTTCTGAGGCGAATGGTGACGGATGTGTCAGAAATGAAACAAGTGTGAAAGGAAAAGGAAAGTTAAATGCTACTGTGATCACTGTGCATTGTATTAAACAAAATCAGGAACTGCTGCGTAACATCTTAGTTGTAAAGGTTTGCTTTGATTTCTGTCTTAATACAAATACTGATGTCCTGTCTTTGGCTCATGAAGACTGGGTATTTGCCCATGATGCTTTACCTGTCATGAAACTTGGGCATCTGCCCAATTAACAATTATTTCTATTTGACTAGTCCATTTCAAGTACAGATGCCATAAAACCAAAGCATGATTTGATAGCACAGGGGAGAAGCAGAAAATGTTATTTAAAAGGCAGTGATATCTCTAGCAAAGCTGCTGTATTTTCCCATTTCCTATAGTGATTTTCTGATTAATTCTATGTGCAGCAGTCTCTTTTACCTCATTTGTTCTTGTAGACCTTTGCTCAAGTACCTCTATTAAGTAATTTTAATTTATTATGATAAGCCATATACAGTTTGCCATTTAGTAAAGTGCTTGTCACTTTGCTGTAAAACATCTTGTGTGATGTCACCTAACCAATTCTGACAGCAGAGAGAGTTCAACCGCGATGTAGAGTTTTAAAGTTATTTACAGTGCTTGAAGGTTTGTTTGTGTACAGTATCCACTTAATCCGGCCTAAATCTAAGGAGCTGTCTTCTGGTCCTGCCACTCTGTCTAATGGCTGTTAATAATAGCTGTTCCAGTCACCCTGTCTTCTGACTGAAAATCTATCTGGAGCTGTTGCATCTCATGAGGCACATCAAAATTGACATTTTTTATTGATGTAACTGGTTTCTGCGAAATACTTGGGGACAAATAAAAGTAACAACTCAAAAACGAAGAGGAAAAGCAATTTGTTTGGTGGAATTACCAGCCAACTGACATCTGTATTCAAATAAGTAGTCTTTTAAAAAAGACAGTTAAAATATACTTGAAAAGAGAAGAATTAAAATTAGCTTTTTAGCTATGAATGGCTTTACTATATCAAATTTATGTTCTTGAATATAAAAATAATTTCATGATTAAGTTCATTAAATGAATCCATGATGTAGACAGTTCTCATTTAACACTTCCATTTCTTCTCCAGTAGATGTAGTATTAAAAGTGAAAAACTGCACATTCATTCCATGAGAAAATGAATGATCTTTGTTTGCTGTTACTGTTTCCTAATTATTTTAATAATGATACATGTATTCCACATAGAAGATCTAAAAAGTGATTTAAATTTTAGCAGATCATCTGGTTCTTAATTACACTTAGCGCAAGGGGAAAGGGAACAACCAGTAGGTGCAGATTGGGCTAATGGGAGATGCCAGGTTCAGTTCCTGATGAGGGAAGCTTACTTGGCAACTATGACACTGCTGATATGAGGCTCCATTAATGGAGGACAAGTATTTAATTAATTTGAGTTAATGTGGTGTTATGAAGGACATCTTATTAAAGAAACCTGGATTTATTTTTCTAATTAGATTAGGTTTAGTTGATAAAGTTAACTCCATGGCTGTAATATACTTACCCTTCAGTAATGCATTTGACTTACTATCACACGACATTTTGATTAGTTGTATATAATATTAATAAGGTACACATTAAATGGATTAAAACCTGGCTAACTGACAGAAGTAGTTGTCAGGAGCAAGTCATCTTCTAAGACTTGTTCTTTTTTCACAACTGGGTTTGCAAAGGAGTCGATATTATATCTGACAGTTTTTTACTTCTAAAAGTAGTTTCTAGATTGCAATAAATCATAGAGATTTAGACATTTGAAAGTCAGTGGGTCATCAAAATGTTGGGAAGGTTGGGCAGTAAGATCTGGATCATCTGATCAGCTGAGCTTATTAATATAAACATTTTTAATATAGATGAGAGAGATCATAAGTTTAGGCAGAATTTATATGAAATCTAGAGAATACTAGACTTGTAATCTGAAAATAATTTAGACATGAGAGTTTACTCTGAACATGTCCTCTGTGTAGTGAAACTCTCTCAGAAACAGCTAATGAGATTTATATATATACATCAGAACACAGGTTTAATTACCTTGGGGGGCATGAATCTATCTCTCTCTGTAGTACTTCTGTGTTGTGATGTCTGTGTCAAAAGTCACAGGTAATGTCTTCTAATGTCAGCTCCATTTTGAAAGTGTTGGCAAGGAACACCTTTTCCTTGAGAAATCAGAGTGCCTACACACATTATCCGAGAATAATTTTGGTAAATACAGGCGATCCTTTAAAGAATGTATAGCTACTGTTGGGGGCTACTTGGGCACTTAAGCAAAAAGCCCCCCCAAGATTAGTAACTGTATGGTGAAGCCAGACAAATGCAATTAGAAATTGGGGTATGTGGCCAAGCTATAAACCATAAACAAGGGAAATGATGAATTCTACCTGTTTACAAAATCAGCATTTTTAAAATGGAAAACGAGTTTGTTTTGGCAAAGACTTTTGTAAGTAAGGGCTTATACTAGTGAAAAGGTAATTACCAGATGAATCAAGAAGTATTTAAAACACTTTTCCTGACAGAGTTAGGGCCTATGTCTTGTACAGGCTCACATCCCTGTTGCAGAGATTTGCAAGACAAGAAATGAGTGTTGAGAATTTGATAGATAAACCCACTGCTGTTTGGATGTGGCATTAAACCCTGGGGCATGCTTTAAGGCAGTGTGACTGTGTAGATCTTTTTCCACTGTCTTTGGGGATATGATTCATGTACATCAGCAGGAAGCACTGCAGACCTTGTGGGGTTAGTCTGAGAGCTGCTGGTCTGCAAGCACTGCCCCTGAATGTTGCCCTGTTTTCCTGTGTGCTTTCATCTTCCTTCCGGGAGAAGGAGCTGTGGTTGGCGGTAACAAATCTATACAGGGAGAACACATGATGCCATTCTGGTGCAAGAGCATGACCTTGCCTGTCAGCAGATGTGATTTTACTATGCAGTTTCACATCTTGATACAAGCAGTTTGGAGCTCTAAGTATATATGCAGCATCAGGACAAAAGTTTTTCTTTCATTTTTTTGACAGATCCAAAAGTTCTGCTGTTGGCCAACTACTGGAAGGCTTGCTTCATTTGATTCTAGTTCAGGCTCTGCAAATGCCAGGAGCTGAGGAACTGATCAACCTCAGAGTTTTGGGCATGCAGTGAAATGTTATGCTCATTTGTAGTTGGTTGGTGCCATCTTTCTAATCCTTATGGTTTTGATTAGTTCTAATGAAAGTATTAGATCTGCAGAAGCTGATGAGCACTGAGCTGGGCAATTTTCTGTGTCACTTACGAGCAGGCAAGTGGATTTGTCAAATGTCGCGTGACAGCTTGACATTTTGGAAGTTCTGTTGAGGGTGTACCTTCCCTCTGCTTTCACCTGAATGATCATTTGTACTCTACAGTGTGGGCTAAAGGGCACAGTGATTGGTGCTAGGGATTTCTTCCTGAGACTGCAAGATTTTGAACTCATCACTGCTGAACACATTGCATTTTGTTCCCCATGTCTTGTGATGGTATTTGTTGTGAAAGTTGAATATTGTTAGGAGTTGAAATTAATTAATATGTTTTTAAAGCTTTATTCTCATGAGTTCAGCTTTGCAAAATTTTCCCTGCATGAGCAGAAAATGACACTTGTTGGAGTTTCCAGGACATCGTGCAGGGGGAGCGTAGCCTCTTCTGTTTCTTGGAACTGCTTTCTGGTTCTGTTGTATTAGATTGCCTTGAATTTTGCTTTCTGGTCTGTTGGGACAGAAGATTTTTGGAGACTCAACAGATTAATCTGGACACTTTTAGCCACATAATGTTGAAGTGTTGATACATGTTTTCTTTACACAGAGTCTTTTTCAAAGACTTCTAAGTCCTCTCTAGATTTTTACAACAGATAGTTCATGGCCCCAAGAGTAGATCCATCTATCTCAGGCTTGGCCCTCGAAAGAGTAATTCCACTGAATTGAAGAGGCAAGTGTTTGAAATTCAGGAGACTATAAAATTGATTCTTCCATAAAGAAGCAATTTGTGGTAAATGGTGTAGTCCTCTGGGCAGCTATTCTCTCATTTTATATGACCAAGACCCTTGAAACATGGTCAGAAAGATTAGAGAAGGACATCTCTGATTTGTCATTTATCTGCACAAGCCAGGAAAACTTTTCTTTTGACAATACAGTATCTAGGAGCAGACCCAGCCAGACACACCATCTTACTCTAGGCTTCTGGGGGCAAGGAAAATGCAATTTTAAGAGAAGTTTGGATAGTGTTCTGGAGTTAACTAGATGATTCTGAAATAACCAGGCTTTCAGTATTTAGTTGCATTTTCTCTGCTAGGGAAGCAGCAGTGCACTCTGTTACTCCAGAAAACCTATGGGAGATCCAGATGGGGTTGCAGAGTTCTACCTTCTGGACAATAAAATAGTTTGGCATGAGTTCCTTCAAATGCTTGTCACCTCTCCCTTCCTGCATTATCCTGGTGTTCTAGACTCGCTCAGCATGAGAGCAAGTAGGCAGCCACCATTTGTTTTCTGTGTCCTTGCTTAGGTGGAAAGTCTCTGTAAACAGAGAAGGAAATCATACCACTTAATGGCCAAAGTGTCATCTTAAAAGCAATTACTATAGTTATCATTTAAATACATCAGGAAATTAAACTGAAAGTAAGACAAGCTGTCATTTTCATCCATGTATATCTCATCAGCTGCTATCATAAAGTTATTTGTGGTATTGGCCTTGGTCCTGTCCTTCCCCAGTGCTTCTGTCAGCTAAAATACTTCTTCTTGAGTATTTCTTCTTATTTAATATTACTGTACATTCAGTCCTTAAACACATTTGTCCTTGGCTTCATGCTGGGAGGTACCATAAGAGACAGTAAAAGCAGTAACCTGTATGGTGGGACAGGTGATGTGAAAAGGTACAGTCTCATTTGTCTGCTTGTCATTTGTGTTGGCACTACAAGACTCCTGACATGGTGGAACAGCGATTGGATGCCAGACATAATAGATTTCAGAGGGTTTGTTTTGGTGAGGCTTTTTTGTTGTTGTTTGGGTTTTTTTTATTTAGGATGATCTACTGTAATCTTTTAAAAAGTAAGGAGTGTTCTCAATAAACCTTGATAAAGCACATTGCCACATCAGCATTTATTCTTGATGTCTGTTAAGTGTGAATACTTAAATATTCAAAATGACCTTTCTAGAAATGCATGTGCTCGGTCTTGCTCAGTCTCTTCTCTCTCTCCCCCCCTCCTTTATAATAAGCTGTTGTTATTTAATCAGAATATAAATGGACAGTGCACTTTATAAGGTAGTAAAATATATTCCCTACCCCCAAGAGTTTCCTCTCAAAGCAGGAATAGACAAAAAGGGAAATGATAGGACTTACATAAACCAAAATATGCAGCAGCTGAAGTCTTGTTGTGTGTGTATTTCAGTATCTGTATGTTCAGTGACTTCATCATAGGTACCTGTGATGTGATACCATCTTACTATCAGAGTTTGTTGAATGCTAAATATTTTTTAGAGAAAACTTGAAATAAACTGAAATATCAGCCATTTCATTGATTAGTCCAAACATGAGAAATCAGCTTATGTAAATTAAATTTAACATATATAAGTGAGTAAAAATAACATAATACTTGACAAATAATTCAAAAATATGTATAATTTAATAGGTAAATTAAGCAGGCTTCTACCATAAGCTTATTTGTTTCCTCATGGTAGATTCAGATCACTGAAAGCAGTGAAATCCTAAAACTGAATTCTTTGTGCTATACAACTACTTTGAACATGCAGATTTTAGAAGTGAGTAATAACTGTAATCTCTTGAATTCTAGATACCAATTGTAATAACGTGCAATTTTAAACATTGGGTTGCTACGGGATATTGAGATACCGAGTGTTCCTGAGCAGCTCTCTGTACTCTCTGTGATTCAGAAAGAAATAATTTGTTCCATATTTGCATTAAAAACAGACTTAGCCATTGTAAAGAGCAGTTAACCATCCATCACTTTCATATTTATAAGTCTCAGCTTCCCATTAATGCAGGTAATGAGGAGTTCACTGCAGTCATCAGGTTATGTTCATCTCTCACCCTCCCCTCCCAGACAGAGGCAAAAGTATACCCTAAATTAATGAAAATTGATGGCTCCTGCAATAACTAAACCATCTCTTGGCTCTTCTTGTTTCCTAAAATTATAAAGGAAAGAAGTAGGAAATTTGGTGCAGATGTCAGCTTCTATTTTTTTCCTTAACTAGCAGATGTTTTGAGTTGAAGAAACTCAAGACATGCAAGTGTAATAGTATGGATAAAGCATTTCTCTTTATAATGGTCAGTTACCACTAATCTCTTTTTAGAGGTTTAACAGGGATTTATAGGGATTCATTTGTGTTTTAGGTTTGGAGATAATTAAGTACCTTTCTGCTGCAAAGGAAAAAATGGAGAGAGAATTGGCTCAAAGCTAAAACGAGATTCCTGTACTAGCGCATATATTAGACTTCCTTTTATTTGGTTGTCACCCCAATAGGAATGATTAGTGGGTTGTAAAGAAAGACAATGTATTGCATTACATCTATTAAAGCATGTTTTATATGTAACAGTAATTAAAATATAATTGAAATCATGAATTCTTCTAATTATTGGCTTTACATAATGCATAGTTAAAGAGTGAGCATCTATAAATGTGTCCTTTTTACACATCCAGAAATGGTTTGCTGGCAGCATTTTAATTAAAGATGGATTAGTTAAAACACAGTTTAATCATTCTGTCATCAAAGGATTTAGACCTCATTAATTAGCTGTTGATAAATACGTTTAAACTACAAAAAATTTAATTTAAAATATGCCAGTTGAGCTCTAGAATTATTAGATCTGGAAATGGAGCAATCAGTCTAAGAAAAATTCATGCCATCTCTTTCCATAACATTAGATTAAGTATGAAATGTAGACCAGTGCAGAACTTAGTTCTGCCTTGTTACTAATGGATGTGACTCCAAGTGGACTTTTGGTGAAGAAATAAAATGGAGACCTTTCTTAAAGATCCTTCCTTTGTAGTGCAGCAGTGGGATCAGTTTTCCATTTATGTATTTCAAGAAGATTGAAAACTCATTTAAAAATCCTTCTACTGTAGAAAATGGATGGAAATAAATCCCAAGTTCAAGGTTTTATAGCTGCCACGTTGCTCTACAGGAGGAGATCCTGCCGCTGTGTTAGCGACCTAAATAGAACAGATGGGGAGTTCCAGACTGACGGGCAGGCAGGAGCACGGAGCAGCATACAGAAGGTGATGTTATCACAGTGTAGAAGAAGGTCAAGTTTCCACCTGAAAACACGTGCTCTACATCTGTGTTCTCCTGGATGCCAGTACTGAACCCCCGAGCTGGAGAGGAGCTGAAGACTGTTTCACTTGCTGTTGCAGTAGACTCCAGAATTGCACACAGGGTCTGTACCTCTGTCAACTGCAGGGACAGTTATTCAGATCAATTCAGTGTCATTACTTGCAAGGGTCTAACGATAGCTGGAGTCTCAGTGATGGCAATCTCTTGTAATATTTATGTTTTTTTCTGTCAGTTACTTAACAGTGGTTCTTTGACTCACTGGAGCTTTGACTCAGTCCTTTGGATAAACCTTATTTGTATTCTCTGTAACAGCCCCGTGGCAGGCTTGGCAGCTCTGGAAGAAGCATGTTCCTCTGCTGACAGAGCACACACTTACTGCCGGTTGAGCTTCTGCATACAAAAAAACCACAGAGAGTGAGGTAGACCTTGACTTGCAAGTTTGCCAGAATTAAAATTAAAATCTTTGCAGGTGTGTACTATGAAAATCTTTATCAGCTTTATTGCTATGAAACAGTAACTGTAAGGATTTTCAATAGTCATAGTACTTGAATCCATAAGTCAACCAGTTTCCATGCATATCAGTCAAACAATTCGGACAAATGGTAGGTGAATTCTCTGAGTTCAGTTTCAGAAAAGCACTAATTTGACAGCCATACTCAAAGACTTTCTTAAAAGGCTTCTTGAATGCTAATTTAAAGATTTATTATTGAAAAGATGTATTTACAGAGCACTCTGGCAACTGTCCTGTCTCTAGGGTATATATTCAATTGTCTTCCCAAGCTCGTGGAAAAGCAGCAGCTGAGTATAAGGTTATAGACTTACATGAACATTGCTTGCATTTGAATGTTAGTAGTGAAATGGGTTAGAAAAAGGTCTGTGAAAATGCGTAATTTAATGAATTTTCAGAGTGAGGTAGAGAACTGTTGCACCAGTGTAGAATTAAAGGTAAACTAAGTGAGAGTGAGTATATGCACCTCTTTAAAACTTCATCTGTTAAAACACTTGCCCTTTCCTTATACTGGAAAAAAATACTGATTTCAACTCAGAGCTATTAGAAGAAACTTCAATCTGTCTGGGAGGGAAAAGGTAAGATGATTCCACAGGCATTCTTAAACTACAGCAATATCATAGAGCCATGTTGTTCCTTGGTTCTTTGTCCCAAAAATTATTCAGAAATTGTAGGTTTGCAAAATGATTGGGGAAAACTTGCTTCCTTTGGAATAGTTGACTGAGATAAAAAAAGGACAGTCATGAAATTAATTTTTAAAAATTTAAAAAACCAAAAACAAAACAAAAAAAAAAAAAACCCAACCAAAAAAAATAAAAAAGGAAAGAAAATGTGTGTGAGGCAAATGCAATTCTGGATTCTCTTAGGTTCACCAACCCATGTAGTTTAACCAAAAAGATGAAATATCAACTAATGTCATATAATCTCTGCAGTTACTCTTTACATAAGACAGATAATTTATAATGCCCAATTATGTAATTAAAATGCTAATTACCCCTCACCTAAACTCTCTGCTCTTGAACTGAGATTATCCATTACCTTCAATCATTGCAAATCATATATGACGTGTGTGACAGTGCTGAGTTTTGTATTATTTATGGACTTTCTGTTTAATGTGTCTCTGGTTTCCAGGTAACATTAGTTAGAAATGGCTTTGCCTTGGTGGGCTTTGTTTCCTGAAGGAATGGCATTCCTTCTGGTCTGTGTCATTCTGTGTTCTTAAAATACATCTGCATTTTAGGGTACTCTTACCCTCTGTTTCTGCCCTGAGCTCTGGCTTGTCATCCATTTCAGTAGAGGGAAGTACCACACTTGGAAACACCCATATGAATTTTTGATTACAAAGATGAGATTACTCACTTCTATGCTGTATCTACATAGCTTTGCCTTATTTCATAATAGATGTTCTGCACTGTAGCTACATTAATATGCTGCCAGCTTCATGTGTCATACCTGCTTGCTAAAGTTACAATTCTTCTATGCCTGATGAACTCGAATAACATTTTTCTCTTCCACTGACCTATTATTGGCTAGAGAATGCTGCATATAATTAAAAGTAACTTAGTTAAAGAAAACACACCAAAAATGAGAACAGAATCTAGATGTTGAAATTCAGAGGGAATGAGATTAAAAAAAAAAATCAACACATTATTTCTGTTTGTGCATGATACAAATTAGGACAATTTTAAACAGAGATGTTTCAAAGTATAGCTACTTAAAATATTTTGGGTTGACATAAGCTTCAGCAGCTATACTCCATGAGTATGCAAAATTAACCCAACCAAAGGTTTGAATCTCTAACATTTTCATTAGAAGTAATATAAACCGGTTTAAGAAGTCAATGCATAGAAGTGGTTTTGTTTCCTGTTGCTGATGGAGCAGTAAGTTCTGTTCTAAACAATTTCCAGTCATGTAGAACACTAAATAACATTGCTTTCGTAAATCTTTAATGATATTGACTCTGAAGTGTAGAAGAAACCTTTGCTCGTCTGCTTGTAGGGCTGACTTCCTTGTTCTAGTGCATGTTTGTAATCCACCCTTTGTTCAGTGATAGTAAACTGGATTATTTCTCCTTCTTTTCTCCACTCCCCTTCCCTACTCTTTCACAATGAAGTACTGACTTTTTTTGTGTTAAAACAACCTCAGATGTGTTTTGCAATACTGCAGTGTTGTGTTGTGAACTAAATGAAAATAGGATTAGATAAACTAAGCCTTAAAGCATCTTGTTGCCTGTGGAAAATCAATGACATTACCAAAGTAAATTGGTTAACAAAGAAAAATGTTCCGTATTCAAGAACCTCATAGCGTCTAGTGTGGGATTAAAGGAAGCATTGTTTGCCTTGCTCGTATATCTGCTAAAGGATAGTTAATAACTCCTCCTCTGCTGTGTGAACTGTTCTTCCAGCCTAGTTTCATGCTAAGTATGAATATTTTAGATATCACGGATAAATTATATTTACTGTGGCTTAATAATTAGGTGTTGTTTGGGCTTTATAGCTTTCTCATAGTAAGATATTTGTATGTCTAAATGATCAAAACAGTGGCTCTCAGACCTGGTATAAATAGAGATCAGCTTTGGAAAATTTGGCCTTTTGTGAATTCTTTAAAAAAAGCTTTGGGTTTTAGCCTGTCTCATGGTTATGTTTGATATTTACCCAGTACAAAAGCACAGGGGCATGTTCTAGTTGTTACTCAAAAGTAATTCGGTACACAAGTAACTAATAGATATTCACCTACGTCTTCCAACTGTACTCATAAAAAAAAAAGCCAAAAATCTACAGAAAATCTTCCAAGTTCTGTACAGAACTCCCGTAAGCTGCTGCAGTTTCCAATTTATAGTACAAAACAACCTGGTTGCATTTCAAGGCAAGTCTCAAGGGCTCTATTCAAAGAATACTGGCTTTGAGGTGTGTAAAGGTTTTTTATATTGGGAGACAACTTTCTTGAAGGTGCACTGAAGAAATTATTGTGGATCTGAAACATCCTGAAATCAATGAGTGATCCCGATGTGATTTTTTTTTTTCTTTAGTATAAATATACTTTAAATATAGACACCTTAATGACATACTGACCCATGAACGTCCTTGACTCTTCTGTACGTTGCTTCATGAGGCACCTTGCATTTCTGACAGCAGATGTCTCTGATACACAGTCTAAAAATCTGTTTCCTGAACTACCAGTATCCAGCAGGTGTTCTTGACTTGGCTCCAGTATCTGGGAATAAGGAACAGGGTTATTCAGTGGTTTGGATCCTCTTTCATGGGAAACCTTGGAATGAGTAATTGTTCCTCTATCCCAAAGTGATGTGCACCTTGTTCTGCAGCACTTCACTGTAGTTAGTAGGAGTGTGGGACTGGGGTAGAGGGACCAGCAGAAGGTGCCACTGAGGAATCTATTGTACAATTTACAGAAACTTGGCTTAAGTTCTTAATAGTTGGGGTTTTTTGCCAGATATTCTTGCAACTTTTTGTTCCCTTTCTGTTTTTCTTTTCTCCATACTTACTCAAAAAACTGTAATTACAGTTTTTACCTATTTTGTAAGATACAGGTCAAAATACTCAATTGGATTTTTATTTAGGAAGTGAAGGTTTTTGATCTAGAAGTGTCTTGGTTTCCAGAGAGAATAGCTGAGAAATGCAAAATGTGGTTTTCATATAAGTATTTGTTATAACTCAAGAAGAGCTGGTGACAGGAATTCAAATTAGAGATTATTTGTTTACTTCTGTTGGGAAATAAAAATCACACTGCTGAGTGTGTATGTGTATATTGTATTCTAGGGACGAGGAAGATGTGAAAATAAGCAGAAAGCGTGAGGGAAGTAATTTCAGGTAGTTACTGTCCCTCCTGCTTTAAGTGCCTTTATTACATAAATCCACTTAGGTTAGGAAAACTGTTGACATTAAACTATTTCTTTGATTCAGTTTACATTCATAGCTCAGATTTGATTGTCAGTGTGTATTAGATAGCAGTAGAAACTGAATCCAAGATGATCATAAGACATAAGCATCATTATCAGAGTGGTTCTTATAATTTGTCAGGAGGACTCTCCATAGCAGGTTTTGTTTCAAGGGCTTTTTAGACTGTTTTGAAGTTCAGGCTTTTTAAGCATTCTAGAGTTTTGTTTGGATGTATACAACACTTCATAAGATCTCAAAAATAGCAAGTATATACTTTTTTACTTCTAATGATGAAGAACCCATTGCTTCTGAAAGCAGAATTTTCTTCTCTCGAGTCAGTATAGTCCACAAGGTAGTCACGACTCAGCAGAACAGTGGGATAACACTGTCTTGTGCCTTAGCAAATTTGCAAGCGTGGCAGCAAGTGCACTAGCACCAGATTACCTGGAGCTGATGGTGCCTAATACTTCCTCTCATTTAAATTAATGGAAAAAACTGTGATGTTTTTAAAACTACCTTCCATCCCCACGTATTTTCAATCAGTTAAAGGAGCTGATGTTTTTGGCAGAAAGAAACAGCACCAAACCAGAGTGTACCTCTGCATTTAACAACAATGAATGTTTTGAAAGCAATGCAAAACCCACGCCAGCTCAAACAAAGCTGTGTGCATTTAAAAGGTAACATCTGACATGCAAATACACCAGTGGCTAATCTGTATACACCACCAAGGTAGTATGTGCATGATAAGTAATACATACACCCTCCAGGGAAAAACTGCATAAAACGTGACAGGAGGCTTTGAAACCCATGAAAGAAGGAGAAGAGAAAGAGGGGCTTAACTTCTGTATCTGTGTTGGTTGCATTTAAAGCTCATGGCAAAGCATCCAGCACCAACATAAAAAACTGCCTAAACACACATATCCTTCAATCAAAAAAACCAGGTAATGTTTAAGAAGCAATATTTGCAATATCTCTGGAGTGCCAGATTGATATTCCATCCAAGTATTTCAGACTGTATGCTTTTGTGTCACACCTTTGGATAAAGTTTCTTGCAGTGTGTAGACAGTGACATCCTGGTGTGAAGTCTCGTGGTAGAATCTGCATTAACTTCAGTGGAACCAGGATTTTAATTACAAAGTACTGGCAGTTTCTTTAATTCTATATATACATTTTTCAGCTTTGCAAAACAACATTTGCCATAAAAGGGTTATGCAATCCTTCACTCCTCTAAGTGATGTTGTACAAGGGTGTTGCCTGGCTCTGATAGAATTTTTTTCCAACTGAATGAACATGTTTCTAATGAGTCATAGCCTGAAAAAATAAATTTAAAAAAGTAATGTGAGTAGCTTTACTAGTGGAAAACTCATTACCTGGCAAAGCTGTACTATCTTCAGTTCAGTCACATGAACAACCTCTTCTTTCTTACTCTTAAAACAAAGTCCATGAAGTTCAATGAAACTATCAGGTTACTTTTTTTTTTTAGAGAACAGCAACAACAACCAGGCAACAGCTGGATTATATGAAGCATGTCTTAATTTATTTACCACTTTTTACTGCTAATCAGGGAGTACGGCAAAAGGTGAATACTGTTACTTGGCTGCACAGTTCCATATAAATTGCAACCATGAATATGTGATCAGCTGTCATGGAAAAATAAACCCTGCCACCCTTGCATTGCTGGTGATTGAAAGATATTTACAACCTTCATTATTTCATTTTTAAAGCTCTTCAGAAGGTTACTGAAAGTTGCTGTCCGGAGGAGATAGTTTATTCAATCATTTAAGGTGAAGGGTCTATAAAATACACTAAAAGTTGCTTCCTAAAATGTAACTATACATATATAACGGTGTAGTATGTTATTGTGCAAAATGTTTGTGCGTAGTGTTGCGTCTTGCAGAGCAAACCTTGCCTGCAAGCATGCCAGAGAAGGGCAGATCTGTAACTTTGGGTCCATATGAAATGTCCATTGGGTGAAAAAATGCCTGCATCAGAGCAAATGACAGGTTAGGTGATAAATTTTATTAGCTCAGTTTAGTGATATCTCTGCTGCGTTCTCACCATGTCAGAGTTTCTCCTTAGCTTCCCCATCATTTGGCCTACTCTTTTCCATTTCTAGTTTCTAGAGCAATGCAAAATTAGTATTTCTACCTTGTAAACCCACAGCATTTTGAGCAGGAGAGAGATCTTGTAAACTGATACTCCCTACAAAGTCTCTAAATGTAGGCTTTTCTTTTTCCTCGTGTGATTAATTTGTATGTTTTGGTTTGTTTCTCTTTAAATACTGTAATTTTGTGTAATTTTAAAATCTGGTTTGGATTTACAAGCATGTAATGTCTTTAATATCCTTCAAAGAATTTGAATTGTGTTCTGTGGATTGCTGCTGCAGAAGGACAAAGTTACAACTTCTCTATTCTTTGAGTAGCACCATTATCACTATGTTAATGAAATTATTTCAGTATTACAACAAATGAGGTTTTGAAATTCATTCAATATTAAAGGGAATTGGATTGTAATTAGAGCATATTTCAAAAAGAATAAAGGGATCCATGGTATGTGCTTAGCTCTTAAAGCACCTAATCCTATATTAATTGTGCTTTGGGCACATCTGCCCTCGTGTGAAGGGGACTTTGACAGCGAAGATGAAAATGTTCTAATTCTTTCAAGGCCAAACAGCTCCTCCAGCAGGACAGCAGTGCAAGAGTACTGCTGGAGAGCACAGGGCTACTGTCCTTTCCCTTCCCTGTCCCTCACACACACAAAAGCAGACAATGTCATGTTGTAACGTTCCTTACAGGTTGCTGAGGACTCAGCCTAATGTTATCACATTATTTTCGTGCTCCTGGGATTGAGTCCTCCTTTTTTTTTTTTTTTTTTACCTCCATGTGGACAGGGGAAGATCATAGAGGTATTCAGGTACCACAGTCTGAAATTGAATAGTCTTATGTTTTCTCTGCGTCTGTTGTGCTGCAGACAAGAAAACACAAGACCACCAATTCCAGCATGGACTGTGACGCTAGGAGAAAGTGCCTGACTTGACATAATGGGATTGCTCTGCTGGCTTGTCTGAAGGAGAGGGTGGACAGCACGGTCAGATGCAATTCAGGCTTCACACATACCTAGGGGTATTTAGTTGAGCTTTCTGCAGAGGGTATCAGTGAGGTGGTAAAAATGAGAAAGCTGCTGAAATTATTTTGAAGAATAGTTTTGCCCTGCCTGGTGACCACCTTCCCTGGGAGGGGTTGGCTGGACTTCATTTTGCTGAATCTGCACACCACAAACCGAAGGCAGCAGGGTTGAAAATAAGGATCGGGGATGTGGTTGTGTACCTGCAACGCAGCAAGAAGTGGTTTTCACAGCTTCACTTTGGAGAGTTTGGCCAGCCTCAGCATTTAGCTGTTACCATCCCTTTTGTTCCATGGTCAGATGAGCTACCTTTTGCCAACAAGAATTTGCCTTTCTATCTTGAGCAGTTGAGGAAAGCCATTTGCTATTTGAAGTTACCGAGCTGCACTCGAGCCCCTCTTCTCTGCTGTGGAGTTTGCTTCATGGGCTTTGTGGAGCTGGCGGGTGCTCCGCAGCACTGCCGAGCTGTGGGCGTGGGGGAATCCGAGTGCTCAGCGGAGCAGAAATGGGCAGAGAGCCTTCTCAGGGAGCCAGGGATTTGTACCAACACAGCTGTACTCAAGCAGGACTTGCTTTTCTCCCTGGCTTGTAGTGGTTTTGAATTTATTATTAATTGCCACCTTTCTTTCTTTGCAGCCTGTTCCAGCACTACTGCTACGCGCGAGGGGGCATGCGCCACACTTCCTACACTTGCATCTGCGGCAGGTAAGCTGATGGTTTATACTGAACTGCTGCAGTCTTCACGGTCAGCTTCCCAAGGGATATTTTTTTAATTATTCCTTTTAGGCACATGATGTGTATGCGAGTGCCACCAGAGTGAGTTTTGAACTGCTTCCTCTGGAAAAGCCAAAGAAAGATGGCTAGTGCTGTGTCTTAAAGAAATAATTCGGTTACAGAGTCCGCTGCACTCAAGAGATTTCCTCAGTGACTGCTGTTGCTGCCAAGAGCATGTTTATGCTCACATCTGTGCTGCAGTTGGCTTTTTTATTAAATGGCGTTATGCAGAAGGGCTTTAGAGCTATTGTTGCTCAAAATACTCACCTTGAAATACGTCTGAAGTATTTCATGTGATTCTCAAATTTTTTTTTCCTCGCAGGCTAGCATGCGATTAAACTAATTTTTTTTTTTAATTTGGAAAGTTTTTCTCTCCTTTTTCTTGCTGAACAACTAGGGTTGAAAGTATTATGAAAGTTCTCCCTGCAGTTGTAGAAATGCATATTTTTAATTTGCGGAATTTCAAGAGAATAGTGTAGGATACGTGTTGAAGGACAGCTGTGTGCTTTGTGGAGAGATTAATCTTATTTAGTCTGTGGAATTAACCTAATCAGAGATATATGACTGATGAGGCATATATGTTGGTATGTATGTTCCACTTGCAGGTCTGCTGCTACTCAAAAATATTCACCCTATGCTGAAGTCACATACACTTATAAAAAAAATAATGTTTACGTTACTGACAATAATGTTATATTGCTTTGGAGGTAATAAGCACAATTAGCATCTTTGCTTCTTCCTTCTGTTTACTCAACTGCTTATTCCTAAATGCAATTTTCCAATTTATATGCAAAATTGCAGCAGGAGCATGAGCAGTTTTATGGCAAATTGTGCATCTAAATTGTCTGAAAAGTTTCCTGGTTTAAGTACCATCGTATAACTTGAGAATTAATATCCCATTGAAATGAGACTCCATCTCTATGGTATTGTCACAGGCTGTGGTGATAAAATCAAGTTGTTCCTGTGTATGGTTTTTCTCAGTCATACAGACTTCACATTCACTTGCAGTAAATTAGAACCCATGCTTCAGGGTATGGTTTGGGTGCTAGAGAACATCAATAGCTTTGCTAAACCTTTAGAAACATCTACCATATGCATGTGTAGTGGGTCCTGTGACACTGTGGGGACACAAACTTTCCACAAGGCTGAAAAACCCAGGACTTGGGTTACATGACCCAGGGAACCCAGGAGGAGAAAAGCCCCAACAGGAGTTCAGAAGTAGGTGATGACAGGAGCTTCCTGGGTGTTCCATCTCACCACACTGCAGGGGCTTAGCAGGGCGTAGGAGTGAGGTCTGAGCTGCCTCTGAACCGCTGGAGGATTTAACACATGGAGAAGTGGTTGCCCTTGAAATGCAAGACTCTAACAGTGTTGTGACTCACTGTTGTAGCTGGGATCTGGCATTGTATCATACCACTACAATTAAAAGTGCAGACAAAGTTGATTTAAAAAGAATAAAAATTGCGTAAGATGGAAGACAAACGCCTTTGTCTGTAAATTGCTGTACTCTGACGGTGAGTGATGAAGAAAGAATGAATAATATTAACAGTTTTAAGCTAGGTCCTAATAAAATGAATGTAAGTAGATCTATTTTAAAAATTCAATTAACATCATAATGGCCAAAATAATAGGCACTTTTTATTACCATGGGAATGTCATGCATTGTAAATATTACACTTAACTACATTTAGGAATAAAAATAGCTTTTTGCAATTAGGATTTTTGAATAGTTATGTTCTATTCTATTCATGCTGAGTTTTGTTGTTTTCCTGACACTTAAAACTGTGATGTTTTGACAGGATCTTTCCTTTTTAGATTATAAGCCTGATAATAATTTCCATAGAAGAGAATCGTGTTTTTAAATAAAAAACAAGTTTGTTATTCAGATTTTAGAAAAGATTCTCACTAATCTGGAAATCACCAGTGATCATTACTATATTTCAGTACAGAAATAAATTGCTTGGCACATGCTGAGTGTGTGCATTTGTTGCTGTCTCTGTCCAGTGTTACACTCTTTGGCAGATGACAAACAAATATTTGGTGTGACTAAATATGCTTTAAGTATTCACTTGCCTGTATTCACTGTCCAGTCAGTTGAGAATAACAATACACATATATATTAGTATTGCAGATCATCACATAGCAAGGTTGGTCATGTAGTTAGTGATGCTTTCAGACACTGTCAGCTTGGAAGTGGGTTGAAGCACAAACAAGTCACATAAATGCAGTTAAATGAGAATGGCAGAATTTGATAAACCTACTTGTATATAGTTAGCACTGATCTAAGTATTGACTTTTGAGTAGTGTTGAAGTGATAATGAATTATTCATTAGAATCATAGACTTGTCAGGTTTGGAAGGGACCTTAAAGATCATCTAGTTCCAACCCCCCTGCCAATGGCAGGGACACCTCCCACTAGA
>WTSP01009774.1:59230-130872 GCA_025331215.1 Actenoides lindsayi
GAGTATAATAGGGCAATCCCTCACAATTTAAGATTCAGAGACTTCCTAAGACAATTCTCACTGCATTTTTCTTCTATGAACTTGTCTAATCTCTGCGAAGAACAATCCATATAAAACTTTGCCATCTGTGGTCTCCTGCCATAGGGAGTTCCCAAGCTGAACGACATGCTGCAAAAAGACACGTTCTTCTTTTTGTCCTGGAGCGATGGTGGTTGCCCAAGGACTGTGAGAGTCTGAGCTTGAAATTTGTAGTTCTCTGCAGAGAAAACTATGTTTTTAAGGGTGGGTTGGTTTGGTGCACATCCAAGTCTCACCTCATTAGGGAGTCAGGCTGCAGATGGGACACACACCCAAATCCGGGAACTGGCAAGTGTTCACAGGTCGAGGAATATCAAAAGCCCCAATGAGACTGATGGGGATGTGGGTGTTCTCAGTGGGAAGGGGGAATGTGGAGAACACAAACAAAGCACTAAATTCATAGGTGGTATCAATTATATCAGATATACATCAACGTGCTGGTGGAAATTAGTGCTATAATTTGCACACTGATGGTTCAGTGGAAGAAACAGAAAAGTTCATTAAAAGGCTTCAGCATTTAAAAAGCAGAATGAAACAATTTAAATTATCTTAAAGACAATATCTTATGCACTGAACTTCCATTAAAGGTCTTGTACTATCTATTCCATGGGAGATGTTAGTGAGGTTTGAGAGTCTATTGTTATAGATTAATTTTGCAACCTCCATTATTTAGAAAATTGGGCAGATAGACCAATAATGATGTTAACCTGTGGCACCAGGCTGAGAGACCTTCTTGAACACTAAATGAATTCTAAACAAAGTAATCCAAAATTTCTACAGAAACCTAATGCAAGAAGGGGTCGTGAGAGGAGAAAATAATGAAATGAGAATCACTTTGGAAACAAAAGGATGGGCACAACTGGTGAGAGATAGAAGGAGCTGCTTTAAAATGCTGAAGATCTGTAAGATGACTGAGAAATATGTGACACTTACCAACCTGTTATATCTAGAAAGGAAAGTGGCAGGAACAGAAGTGGGAAAAGGAAGAATGAGAAGGAAGGAAAAAAACCAAACCAAAACAAAAAAGTGTGTTAGGAAAACAGTACTGTAAAGAATTCTCCATGGCAGGTGATGGAGGTCCACAGGCTTCTGGGATTCCAACAGCTATACCAACCTAATCTCTAGAGAACTGTAAAGATGACAGAATCAAACTAGCAAAATTCCCCCAGTTTTACACACAAACCAGCAAAATTTTGTACAAGTGGTACACTTAAGCCTCCCATTTTGCTGCTTCTGAGTAAAAGTCACATGCAGTTACCAACATGCAATTTCCACTAGCTTTTACATTGCCAGCGAGTTTAAACAGAGGTTACATTAATTTATTAAAACATTTTATCATACAAAATAAATCTGTATTTCAAGAACATGTCATTAAAGTGTGTGACTTATGCAAGCCTGGCTGCGTAGAAAACCATGTCCTAAAATGGTTTAAAAGCAGATCTTTCTGATAAATGTAAGTGATAAATTTTGCACTCAGCGAAGTCAAATGTTACTGGAGTTAGGCAGCTGTCAATCAAAACCAGATTCAACAAGTAGGTATATGCAAGGCAGTGCTATGACTGATTTTCTTTTCCAACATAATGGAAGTACCCAACAAGCAAAGCATTCACCTTTTGCAAGTATTTTTGGTTTGTTGTGCAAACTTTTTTTCCCTCAATATTTTGCCCAATACTACCATTTCAAACATGATATCTTGGCAATGTTGGTGGTGGATGCCTGTCAATCTGTTTTGCAGCCAACATCCAGTGTATGCTTCATAGTGTAAGGCAGAACAGTCTCAGACTGGAAAGCCCATGCTGTGGCTTTACAGCTGCTCCAGACCATGTGTCACACTCCAAAAGCACCTCTGCCATTCAAATTGATCCTTTAAGCAGCTTTATGGGCTGGTGGGATACATCTCAGACTGGGAAGTAGAAATGCCCAAGCATTTCAATACCTCTCCCTTGCCCCAGAAACTTTCTAGTATTGGGAAGGACAGCATCAAAAAACAGGAAACTTCTTTCCGAATAAAAATCATTTCAGCACAAAAAGAAAAAACATTCATCTAGATGAAAAAATGTTGAAGCGGAAGTTTGGTAAACTCATTATCTTGCAGATAGTCTGATAGAACATGATTATGTGGGGAGATATCTAAGGACCATAGTTTTCCACACTTGTTTCTTTCAGTTCAGAGTGTACGTTTGTACCTTCAAATAGGCTTTAGCTGTAGCAATCAATTTCTCTCCAGCCTGTAACTGAGTTTCAAATCTCCTTTCTGTACTTTAGAAGTAGCCCAGTGGGAAGGTTCATACAGAGTCTTTTTCCTCATACATTCAGGAACAACAAAGCAACTTACTTCTCTTCATTAAAACTCAGTGAGAAACTCTTCTTCATACTCATTTGGTCTCTAGAGAAACTGCAGAGGAACTCAGAGCAAATCACTTTGGAAAGGCCCAAACAAAAGTCTTGTCTTGCATCATTTTAACTGAACAAATTTAGCTTGGTCTGGTTCCTACAGAAACTTTCTGGATTCAGACCTTCTTATCTGTGTAAGTGAATAAATGCAAGACAATCAGCCATCTCCTCAGACTGGAGGTGATCATTATTCATACCTTTTTTCCTAGTGCTTTACAGTTCAGCTATTTATCCAACACTAATAAACTTATACATAACTATCACTCCTGGGCATTTTGTAATAATAATCATAGAATCATGGAATTATCAGGGTTGGAAGGGACCTTAAAGATCATCTAGTTCCAAAAACCCTGCCAATGGCAGGGACACCTCCCACTAGATCAGGTTGCTCAGAGCCCCATCCAGCCTGATCTTAAAAACTTCCAAGGATGGAGCTTCCACCACCTCCCTGGGCTACCTGTTCCAGTGTCTCACCACCCTCATGGGAAAGAAACTCTTCCTAATGTCTAACCTGAATCAACCTATCTCTAGTTGCAGTGTCTTAGTGTACCATGTAACCATTTTTACAGTGGGGAAAACAAAAGTTAAGAAGTTAGATGGACGGTGAGTCCTGGTGATCCTACAGTGGATGGCAGCTGCTGGTAACCAGGTGCAGAGTTTCCAACTGAAGTTAGGTGGAGGCATCAGTATCTCTGCAACCACCACAGAAGCCTTAGTCAGCTGCTACTTGATACTGTGACATCTTAGATGTAGGTCCAAATCTTCTTCACATGTGTCTCCAGGCAGATGACAGCCCTCAGCAGATACCACCAGTGATTAAGAGTAACATAGTGTAGTAAAAAGCCTTCCTCTATCTGATGATCGCCATAAGGAAAGCTTTTTGATAAGATTAGGATACTTAACAGAATTTGGTTTTCTTTCTTTTCAATACAACTTTTTAAGATTTCATCTCTTAGATGAAAAAGTGGAGAGAAGGCTGTTAGTGCTTCCTTCTGGATTTATTTTATTATTTAAATCAATAGTTTGCTGTTTTAGTTAATAGTTGTCTTGGGTTTTTTAAATGTTCTTAATGCAGAGCTAATAGCTGACCTTCCTGTAATCCTTAGTACTCAGTTTAGCTCTGTTAAAATATTGCTGGCATTCTTCCTCTTTCTCTTTTTTCTAATCATTTGTTTTCAGGATGTTTTCAGATACTAAATTTATTTTAAAGATTTTTTTCCTGTTTTAGTAATCTCTATCTCTTCCTACTGTTTGCATTCTCAGTGGTGTTAATTTGCAGCTTTTCCACTGCTTCACGCAATTCTTTCTGCAACAAACATGTCTTTGGCACCAGTTAGAGGCACATTGTTAAAGGAATAAAAATAGATACGCAGAGATCTCTTGGGTAACTTTTCAGGTTGGCTGCCTGAAGGCAGACATTGGTATCCCCACGTCTGGTGGGTGTCAGAGGTGCTGACACCGGCGACAGAGCTGCCGGTGATCCACACCTCCCCATAGCGCTTCATTTTAAGCCCCAACTTGGTGCTCTAATGCCAGACCTTTCAAGTGTTGTTGCTTGGGAGGAAAGGAAGAAAATTCTACAGGAAGACTCATTTACTTTGCCGGTGGCTGGGGGCTTTGTTTAAATTGTTTTGAAGCCACCATGAAAATCTAATTGAATCATTATGAACAATTTCTGGGTAGCTCTAGCATTTAGCTTGTGGGTACGCATCACTTCTGTCACATTGCTCCTAAAGCATCTTTCCTGCCTTCATCTCAGAACGGTGGTGAAGACGCTTCCTGTGAGGACAAGTGAACTTGCACCTCTTGGTGGGAACAGCCTGGAGATGTGTCTACATCTGTGGCTTAATTTGGTTGGGTAGCGCCTTTCTGGAGCAAGATCTTCCACTTGTCCCCAGCTGCGGGGCTTTGCTCAGAGCCAAGGGCCAGTGCTGGTGTGCATGAGCTGGATTTCTTTTGGGTTAAAAACGCCTGGGAGAACTTTCAGGAGAAGGTCTGCTGTGCCTCAGTTGCTAATGAGTGTTGAGTCTCAAGGGACCTGCCCAGAGCCAGTCCCAAGTGAGCAGACCAACTTACCCCAATCACTTCAGACAGACAAAAAACCTGAAGTGGGTATGGTGTACGTATCTGGTCTTCAGCACCAACTGTGCTCTCTGTGCTATGATCCCATTTACAAGACAGAGCCAAGATGTGTGTGACAGATAAGGAGTCTCAAATGCCAAGAAATATTGTGTGCTGCTTAGCACTTCACTAACGGTGCTGAAAAACAGATTTTTCTTGCATTTTCTGTAACAGTTGGTGCCGAACCTTACAGAAATATTTTGTAAACTAACACCTTTACATGAAAATGTGCAAAAGAAATCCCCTATCTTTGTATTTGCAATGTCTATTGTTGAAAACATTTGCACTGTGCTCGCATTTGAATATATGACTTGTTTATGCAGCTGGTATGGTATATGACACCAAGGGTGTCATGATGGTAAGTAAACAAGCTATCTGCAAATATATTAGCATGGAGTCATGCCCTTAAGCTTCATGATAATTTTTAAAAATTGGTCATAAATATATGCATGCACTATTTGCTTCTCCTGCATAATCCTCTTTTTTAGAGGGAGATGAGAAATAGTATCTGTGCATAAAATCCTGACGAACTGCTGTGGAGAGTGAGTTGAGTGTGTGTGTGCATGCCAGGTGTTGGTGTTTGGGGCTTTTTTGTTACTATGGTTTTCCTTAAACACCAAGCATGTGGGTTCACAAGCAGTGTCATATATAGCACCAAGGTCATTTCAGTTACAAGTGCCACCCCCCAAAACTGTAGCATTCCACCTGGGAGACACTTTTTCGGGCAGGAAGTGATCATGGCCTCCTGTAGTTAGGCTGATAGTCCAGTGTCAGAGGTAGGAGCTGTCTCCGCTGCTGTCACCTGCAAGTGGAAGGAGATGGCTGAGGCTGGAAGGATGATTCCTGCCATACATGTCACCTGGCACAGAAGGCCCTTTTGATTGCCCTGTGACGTATCTTCTTTTCAGACAGAGCAAGCTAAGTTTGAAAGTGTCCTGGCCTGGAAAACTGGAACTGTGATCAGAGACAGGATACCTCAGAAGGAAGCTCATGTCTGTCTTCATCTTCTGTGCAAGCTTTATGGGTCCGTTTTTAGTTATCTGCACAACAGCATAGGTTGCCAAGTCAGGCATCCAGGAAATAAAAAGCATCCAGTTAGTAGCTGGTTGTAAAACCATGCTTAAGCCATTGGGCCAGCATCACAAAACAAATTTGTTGCAGCATTAATTCTGTGGGGTTTTTAAATGCTTGATTTAACAACCTCAGTTTTTCCCCTTTGTAGCATGTATAATTTTAAGAAATACACATTGTATCAGAAAATCATTCCCATAATTCTGAAACATTGTCCTTCACTGCCTTATTACATAGTGATTCTTATATGGTAAAAAATACTTAACAGTAAAAACCTATCACTTTTAAAATTTCAACATGATTCAGCCCTTTAGATTGAGAGCCTTCAGAAGCCTCAGGCAGGTTTCTTCTCCTCCCTAATTATTGCTTATGGAGTTCCTATAGCTGAATGACCAATGATCTATTAAATACCTGATTGATCACAAGTACTTACTGTATCTTGAAGATATTTTTTGGCTACAGTACATGTTTACTGGTTTTGTAATTGCACATATCAGAAGTCTTATGAGTAGTACGTCAGATGGCACATTTACTCCAGATATAGCAAAAGATTCATTGAAATTGAGCCTTGGATTCCTCTCACCTAAAATTCGAAGCTGTTCCACGTGAAAGAATCAAATTTGAGCAGGATGACCAGTACAGTTTTGATGAAAGTTGAGATATACAGACTGGCAAGGCAGCTGGAGGAGTCAGAGAGTTGCCATCATAACCCTGTCCCAACACATTTGTTTTTGTATATGATATAATTCTTCAAGTTTTTTAAGAGAAAAAGAGAGCATCTATCATAGAACAGTAGAAGAAAAATAGGTAAAGCTCAAGACCTTTACCAGTCTTAGCTGATGTTTGATAGACCTAGGGGAGTATCAGTAGACAACAGAGGATGCCAAGGACAAATGTAGGCCACCGATTGGATCATGGAGCTTCAGAAGCACAAAGCAAGGGTCCATCCTTCTCTGGAGATGTTTTATTTCTGTGAACCAGCAGTTTAATGTGAAAGGTTTCCAGAATAAAAATCTCTGTAACGTGATGTTTAATAAGAGGTAAGAATAGAGTGGCAGTTCTCATGTTATTGCTGCTGACATTGCATGCTGCGAATGCTCCCCGAGCATTCCAGTATCCATTCCAGCAGAGATCATGCATAGCCATGCCAGAGGTGAACTGGAACTGTTCACTTGGACAGAGAAATTTTTTCAGTCCCAGGGGCTCCTAGAGCATTTCAAAGATGTCAGATGTGACTCCAGTGGCTGTTTGGGATTTATGCCTGAGAGTACTTAACCTCACATAGAGAAACATACCAGTTACTAATTAAAAAGGGGCATAGGCTGAAAAATTACTCTTGCATAGTTGCTTCCTTAACACTTGTCTTGGATGTGGGAAGTATCTAGATGAACTGTGCCGAGTTCCTTCTACAGAAAGGTCATATCTTGCAGCCAGAGTAGCAAAATGCCCATTCTGTACACATTTCTGCTGAGTGAGCTACAGCCCACGCTAGGGCAGGGCCTGTGGCAGTTCTCACAGTTTGCAAAATTTTGTCTTTAATGTATGAAGATTCTGATGTTTACAACGTCAGATATTTACAATGTTCCTTCTTGTGTTGTGCATGTTAATGTTCTTCCATTAATTGTGCTGAATTTTCTTTTCACCTGTCAGTGGGGAGAATTCATCTGTTTTACACTATGGCCATGCTGGAGCCCCAAATGATAAGACTATCGAAGACGGAGACTTGTGGTAAGTAAAGGATTAGAGTTCATTTTATATTTTTATTACACTATTGCTGTTTCCATACATGCATTTTGTGTACTGTTGGACTTAATTAGTAAAGGGATGGCTGCATAATGATGGCAGTCCAAATCTTTAAAGTAGACTGTAATGTTCCATGCTACAGGTTTCTTCCAAAGGTCCTGTACACCTGCATCTCCAGTTGAAAGAGAAATTATTTTCAAACACTTCTATGCCAAAGGCACTTAGGATTTAGTTTAAGAAATGGCTGTATTCTAAGTACGAGGGCAGTTGCAAAAATTAGCATCTGAGTTTGCTCTTGAACTTCTGATGAGCTGCAGTGGGCTCTGATGAGTTGAGTGTGGGCTACTTTTAAAGAATTGCATCAAATTAGTGTGGATCAGATCCTCCAAATGCTTATGTGCACCCAGACACCCTGGTCTGAAAATAGATTTTGAATGTGTGAGGAGATCAAACTCATCTCAGTTCAGGTTAGGGCTGGGTGCTTCTAGCTTTGTATTTTGCCAAAATTTCTGAAAAGGTTTTTACTTAGAGTTTAGCATTGCCATGACGCAGTTGCAAATACCATATGGTTTTTTCTACTTGCATTACATGTCTACATGCTTTTCAATATGACTGCAGATAAAAGCAGGGTGAATGAAAGCACCAAATATGTTGCTATAAATTGAAATACAAATCTAATTGCGTGGTGTGTAACATAGTAGAATATAGCTTTTGTATTTCGCCCCCTAAGACTTCGGTCGAAAAGCCTGCATTTATAGAAGTGCAAAATTACTTTTGGAGGAGTTAATCACCGACATGCAGGGGAGGGTATCTATTAGGTTACTTTTGTAGCACATGCAAAAAGAGTGCAGGTAGGTATTTTCACAGTTGAATGTAAAGGTGTGGAGGAAAGCAAATTGGTATTATCATAGATAAGCTCAAAAGCTATTATGGAAAACAAATGGAATCTTTTTACTCAGAAGTAAAAAAAATATGCCTTGTTGGCTGATGTTCTGGGCACATCTGCAGGTGCTGCAGAATGAATTTACTGAATTACAGATGGGTAATTTCAATACTGTTAAAACTTTTTAAAACACTTCTTGTACAATAGTTTATTGTCTGCAACTGTGGTGAACAGCTTACTAAAGGGATCAAATACTAAGATTAGTTTATTGCAGGACAATAGCTTTGACTTATGATCACATTGTGTTTGAATAGATAATGTGCTGTGAGACTTCTTTGATCAGGCAGGACACATCAACGTGATACTGTACTGGCCGTGGAACTTGATTAAATATTCCAAAAAATTTTGTAGCCTACAGGAGGTCTCAGTGTATTTTACTGAGAGAAGATATGCCACAATGCATTGTGATGTTCAATATTTAAAATTAAGGCCTTTAAACTGTGAGGGGAATCACTGGAAGACCTCATGGTGAAGTCTGTGTGTGTGGATATATATATATATGTAGGGCCCTTTTACTTATAGTCTCTGAGGATACTTTAGTGGATGGCTGAAGTCCTTCCTAAACCCTAACAGCACATACCAAGACTCTTCACAAACTCAGATTCCAACTGGGTTGGCAAAATTAAAAAAAACAAAGTTTGGGTTTAATTAGCCTCACATATCTGAATGTCAGAAAAGCATGATCTACCAAATACATTGATTACTTAAACATTTCTGAGCTACTGTTCCACAACCCTACTGTGCAACCATCTCAACAAAGAGAGCAGAGTTTAACCTAGTTTTGAAACATCCTCTTGCTAAAGTGGTCCAATTGCATCTTAGTCTTGATGAGATGAAGTTTGTTGGGTGTAGATTAGCTTTAGCAACGAAGTGCTCCATGTGCACTGGCAGCTGCCCGGGCTGCGGTCTCTGCCCTTGCCCCTCGCACTGGCTGATACTCACGTAGCAGTCAAACTTTGCTCACATTTCTTTACTCCCCCTTGAAAAAAATACTAAGAAAATAATCAGAAGAAAACGTCATTTCATTTGTGTAACAACAATTTTTAAAAGACACTCGTTTTCCACAGTTAAAAATAGTGTTTTAGAAAAAGTCTTGAGCTAGTGTGCTTTAGTGGCTTAAAAATTAGGAGGAGGCACTACCTGGGTGCTTTTACTGTGTGCTTCTACAGAGTTCTAAATTGGGTATAGGTACGTGTGTGTGTGCATAGAGAACAGGCCATTAAAATGACAGTATGCTGATTTGTATGTGTATGTTAGAGTTCGTATATTTGACTCTCAATTAAGGTTTTTAATAGCCACTGGGAGCCCTCTGTTGGATAATCTTAGGAAGCCCTGAACATAGGGAAAAAATGGCATTGCATTTGGAAAAAGAGGTAGGAGTGTTTTATGGGCTATTTCTGCTTCTGACAGTATTTTGGTATTTAATGATTCCTATACTTGTATATAATAGAATTGGAAGATTGGGTACTTGGTCTGGTTTTTATTAAATTATTCAGTAGAATTTCATGTCTTTTCCTTAGCATTATTTAGTGCATATGGCTAACATTCAAGAGTTTTGCAGAAATGTGCTCCTCAGGTTTTTTATGCACAAAGCAATGCAGTGCAGTAAGTGTCAGTAAATACATCAACAAAGCACCTGAATGTTAGAAAAAACACATTTGGAAGACCAATGACTTGTTTCTTTGAAAGACTCAAGTGCCTGCTGTGTTTGCTCTTTTAAGAATATGAGTTACAAGGATTTGGTGGTAAGAGTAGCTGATCATAGACAAAACACTTCTGTTACTTGGTTTTTAATTCATTTTTTTTTAAAGACTGTTATTCCAACTCCTCCTTGAAAAACTGTGACAGGTCTAGAACACCCTGGTTTTATGATGTTCATTTTTGAAAATTAGCCTACGGTGAATGGGTTTATTACTTCTGTAAAAATCTGATATGGAATTACATCTCTGATACTGCATCGTAATCCACATTTTTATAGATGGTTTCTGTGCCAAAAGATCTCAGAGCCAAGCAAGGGCTGTAAAGAGAATTTCTGACACTTCTTGTTAATGTGGACTCTGTTGCAAAGGAGGGCTGTCATTTTCAGTCTAAATATTAAAAACAAAGCAGTTAACTAACACGAAGCATTATTATTATGATTGACATAGAAATCAATATTTTTAGGCAAGCAATATAATAGATATGCACACTTAACTGATACTGATAGAAAAGTAAATATTGCAGTAACAGCAAGTCCATCATTTATATTAATGATTGATGTACTATAGCATCTGTTTGGTGAACATTTAAATAGGATGATCAAATATGGTTTAAACCAAACTCTTCTCCTAAGCAAGTGTCTGTTGTCTCCATGGTCAAAAAAGTCATGCAGATAAATGGGTAGGCTGACCACCCTGGTGAATCACAATTCTAGGCACTCTACCCTTTCAGTTGGTATTACCTTTAAATAGAATCATCTTGCTCAGAATGTTGCAAACCATGGCCTGCAGTGATGATGGACGGCCAGGCTAACGTACAAATACTGATTTTCTTCTGTCATCCTAAACCTGTGACAGCTTGGATAGAAACTGAGCCCAAGACTGATGTTTTCTGTATTATCCCAAGGTATTGCATTACTCGCTGTGTGCCAAGACGCCTGCTGTTTCTGTAGGGAGGCTGTAACTATGTTTTGAAATATGAAAAGTGGAGTCATAAGCAAAAGCGCATGTTGTAGTTTACGGTCTCCTACCCGGTTCACAAGAGGCCTCCATCAAGACCAGAGCCAGAAAATAACCGAACAAAATTTTCCAGGGTTTTTTTGAGCCACCCTCCCAGCCCTCACAATCCAGTTTGGACAACCAAAGGTCTTTCAGAGTTTAGTGGGGAGTAGAATGAAAATAAAAGTTGCTGCTCAAGAAGTAAAAAGCCCCAAATAAATTCAAGGAGCAGAGATTTGACTCCCTGGTATGCAAAAATCAAGAGCAAATGAGCACCTGGGTCTCCTGTCCATTGAATGGTGTCCCCTGCATTATTGGTCTTCCTAGGTAAGTTGTCTCATCAACTGGTTTTTTGCAGCTATTTTACTTTTGTTAGCACTGGGGAAAGAGATCGATTCAGTGGTTAGAGAGCCCTCATGGGAGATGGAAACATCTGGTTTCAGCTCTCCTCAGATTGATCTCTGGCTTTGACGGGAAGTTATGACTTGACCCTGGGAAATAATGTCCATGGAAAGTTCAGTCTAATCCAGTGTGTTTCTTCAAAAAGCAGTGGTCCCAACAAATCACCATCTGCTTTCTGAAAAATGAAAACATCTGCTTTCTTAAAAAGGAAGGCAACAAATCCTTTCGTGTCCTCCCTTCTGTCTTCTGCCCCTTCCCTACCAGTGCAGCAGTGTGGGTCTGCACCATGGCTGTCAGGAAAGGAGAAAACTGGCCATCAGAATAGATAGGATGCAGCAGAGGAAGCCTGGGGCAAGGCAAACATCTCTTCTCACCTCTCTGGTTCAATGGCTTGTTGCAGGAACCATTGAAGGTTCTGAACCTGAAGTGTGTGTACTTTACATTCTGATTTTGAGAAGACCTTCAGGAAAATTATAGTTTATTGCATTCAATTTGCTGCTTAGCAGTTTGTGCAGCTTGCCTTTGTGGATTCGTGGCATTGCTGCATGCTGGAGGCACGTCAGGAGTTGATTGTTTTATTGCAATTGATCAGCAGGGCCCCTGCGACATTTGACAAATAGAAAATGCTTCTATGATCTTAAAATAAAGATTGATTCTTCGTGATAAGGCTCATGCGTAAATAACAGAAATGTGAGAAAATAAGCCTGACCCCAGATGTCACTGAAATAGATACGGCTATTACCTGAGATGGTTTTCTGCAGTTACCACAAGTTGCAGATCTTGGTCTTCTTATGGCATCTAACAAATGTGTCTCGGTGTAAATTCAGCCCTTAGTAAGCAACTTTTATTGGCGGGTTCACTGACCTTCAAGCACTTTACGACATTTTGAGGGGTTAGTTGGCTTTGCAAAATACTGAAATTAATTGTCAATTCTGCTGAAGTACTTGGCATTTTGAACAGTTTGAAATCTCCTCCTAAGTCACAGTGTTGACAAAAGTCTGCTGGGTGTGTGGCATCGTCTCCTTTCCCCACATTTGGGCAGGTCCCCGCTTGCTCCTGTGTCTGCTCCACAGCGCCCCGAGGAAGCTGGGTGCTTTGGTACATCCATCTGCAGGGCCAGGGCCCGGCACAGCACGAGCAGCTAGCGGGGGATACTGGTTCTCCCCAGACTAAGGGCCAGAGTGTAATTTATTAAGAGGACTTGGGTGGAAGCATAAATAAGGGGAGTACAGCATCAACTGCTTGTGAAGTGCAGCGGACCTCAGAGAGAGACCATTAACCTTGTATTCATGGTGGAACTATCTATTATTTGTAAAACAAAGCTAACTTTAGAAGTTTAACTGGAAGCAGGTCGGATCATCAGATGATGACTTTCATTTTATTTGACCCTCTTTTAACACTCTCAGATTTAAGCTCACTAATTTCAATGAAAGTGTTGAGGAGAGTATGGTATCTGTGGTGGAGCAGGATGTTTCTTGCTGCAAAACCTCAGTGCTGTTTCCACAGCCTGCTGGTGATGACAGTAAACCAAGTTTTACCTGCAAATAGTTTTATTGCATTCAGGTACCAGAATTTAAGCACTAGGGAAGTTTTGTTACTGTCACAAAATCAAACGCATCCTGTCATTAAAGTACAGTAGCATAATGCATCTGTGCTAAATGTTAAATATGTCTTGGCTGTATTCACAGGCATCACTTAGTCAAGTGATAGTGTCGGGGATATGGAAAGCAATCCAGTGTTGTAAAAGACTTTATCAGAATAATTTAACTCTGAGGAACATTTTTGTTTCTATTTCTTTCCTTAATAGCCCAATGCAAGTGTAAGGCATCAGAATAATATTGACAGCAGGGGGCACTAAAATAACTGCTTTCTGGAAGGAGGTGTTGATTGTCCCATGTTTTGATATTGGTAACGTGTTGTACTTGCCAGACCAAAGGCACAGCAGCCTTCCAGGACCATGGCCTTTATGTATATAATATGCATTCCACTCAAGTTGTGTTAAACTTGAGTTTTTTTCCTTCCATTTGGCTCTTGTAAGTACCTTTCAATATTTTTTTTTCTTATTATTATAGCTTCTGGTGCTAGCAAAAGATCCTAATAAACTTCTGGCACTCCTCCTCTTGTTATTTCAGAAGCTTTGTTCATAGGGAGTTTTTCCTGACTTGCAAGTACAGGTAGCTGAGAAAGGTTGTTCTGGATGAAACAGAGAGGGAAGATAAGTGTTTGGGGCTTTTTATTTAATTGATCTGCAGAGACAAAGGACGTTTTTCAGGCTTCCTGGAGTTGTTTGTCACTCCAAGGTGTGTGAAGAATGTTGGAAAAGTAAGCTGCTTATTGCAAGAACTGGTCAGATTCAGTTGTTTGTGGTTATCCATTAAGGCTAAGCCTTCTATTAGGTAAAATAGAAGTTACTTTGGTAATTTTACTTCTTTATCTAAAAGCATAATATGAGGTTTTCTACAGTCAAAAGGTCTGTGATTTTCCATATAAGCTATGTGCATTTATCCTCCATATATACACACAACATGCATACGCAGTACACCTACTGCACTGAAACTATATCAGCATATTTATCTTAATATTATACAGTATTATTTGTAGAAACTGCATTATTCTCTTTTTTGCAGGAATAAGTGAGTGATTAATATAAAAGAACTTTTTATGAGTACTGAGTGGCTATGGTTTCAGGAAAATAGAGAACACTTTAAGTAAGTCAACTAAAAGACTTGGGTAAGCTTGAAAAAGTATACAACAAAGGATGATAGAAGTTTGCTGTGACTCTTTTCCAAACCCTTCTTTGGAATTTACACTGTGTTTCAAGTTTTATGATGCCAATGTCAGCCTGTAAACTCAAATTCATTTGTCCAGGTGGGGGCAATGTTGCATTAAAAAGCAGGGACTGACCAATCTTTTTGCATCAGATAATAGAAGTCCTCCCTTTTTCACCCCAAGTACTTCATGGTCTGCTATTAAAACAATTTATCCTACGGAACAAAATATTGTATTTATTACTTCTTGAAAGCACTGCTTTTAAAATCCCAGGATAGTAATGTGTCAGATGTAAATGCTCAACTATTTTATGTGGGTGAGACTAGTATTTTCATTTGGCCTCGTGCATTTTTTATGCATTTTGAAGTTTGGTGCTGTAATAATATGCAAAAATTATGGTTAGCTTTAACCTTTCAGTCTGCAGTTTTGAAACAACTTGTTGTTAGTTATGGTTTTGTTTCTAATATTCATATGAAGTACGTTGCTACTACTTACTGGTTGATTGCAAAATCAATGGGCTATCCATTTCTGAAATAATTCCTTTGGCTTGATTGCTCTGGTTTGATTATTATTTACCGTTCTCGTCAAATGTAGGTATTTTCATTGTACCTATAGACTATATTAATTTTATGCTAATCTAGAAAAATTGAATTTTATTAAAAATAGACAAATATATTTGCTAGAATTAACAATAATTTTGGCCTAATTGAATATGTGTTTTGTTAGTACTGATTAATTCAGGCTAAGAGGTTGCCTACTGTCAGAAAAGTATAAGCCTTTTAACCAAAGCAGAGGTCACTAGGTATTATTAGTGTCTTTGCTGTAACAAATTTTAGCTTTCCTTTAAGTGCTGTGTTATGATCTACCTCTTAATTTTATGTTCTCTATAGTGTATGTGAAATGTCTTTTTAATTGTCATCTGCAAATGACTTATATCTGTCATAGTTCTAGCTTAGTGTTCCCAGTGTAGTCTGAAAAAAGCTGAGAGCATGAAGTTGCTTTGGCTGCTGTTGGACCAATTTGAGTAGGATGTTCATCTCCTTAAAGAAAACAAGGAGGGTAGAGCCTAGTGTGCTTTTAATAGCTCTAGATTTATTATTGAACATCTGTAGATGTCAGTGTCTTTGTTAGTACAGATGCACATAAAGTGTGATAGAAGTACTCTTGATGGATGTTGCTTATCTTGGATTTCAGTAGCAAAATCTTTCTCCTTGGTGTGGAGAACTCAAAGGTATAGGTCAAAATACAATTTTAGAGGGAATCTACTTGGCTTTTAAACCCTTGTATGGCTCAGAGGGAAGGTACAGCTGGTCTCCAACACACCCTTTGTGTACCACCCCTGAACCAAATGTAGTTCCTAGATCATGTGTTTGGAGCAGCACTGGGTCTTCTCTTGTGTCTGTTCATCGAACCACTTTTTACCCCATGGTGGAAGCACAGTCTTGAAGAGCTGGGGCCTCAGGAGGAGTCCTTCTAGTGTAATACTGCTCCATGTCTAGGCTGAGACAGTTTAGGTCTTTAAAGCAAGAGTATTTCTGAAATCAGTTGTACATTGCAGTACTATACTTTCAACTTGAGGTGCTGCCATGAAGAGTAGGTATTTCTTCCAAATAGCAAAAAAAAAAATAATTTCTAACTGGCAAAATAGCAGTCTTGGCTAGGGAATGGGCAGCCTCTTTTTCTTAAATACTAGTTGCTGCCTTCATTACTGAGCAGCTGGCTTAAAAATTTGGACCTGGTTGTGGAAAGGCTAGCAGCTATATTGACTGATTTTTGCATTTAGTTGTCATCTTCTGTAGAGGACTCTGAAACCCCTGCCTGGTGGATTCCATTTGAGAACTGATAGTTTGGAGATTGCATGAACAGCCCCAAGAACAATGATAGGAAAAACTAAAACTAAACAAACCTGTACCGTTGGGACATTGGCCTGGTTTTCATCATGAAAAAAAAAAAAAGTGTTAGCCTTTTACTTACATGGACATAGGATAATAAAGCCACAAAAAAATCATCCATTCAGCAAAAAGACAAGTCGAACAGGTAACCCTTTTGTCAGAACTTCACCTGAGACTTTTCCTGATCTCTGGCATATTGCCTACATGGGTCTAGCCAGAGGTGTTTTAAGTTGGCAGTACTGATACTTTACCTTCTACATCTTGTGAAGCCTCCATTGCTCCTGCCTCCTTCTCCTAATGCAGCAACAGTAGCTTTGTGTTCCAAATTCTCTATTTGCATGCAGCACTTCCGTCACTGAGGGTGACAGAGCACTGGAACAGGCTGCCCAGAGGGGTTGTGGAGTCTCCTTCTGAAGACATTTAAAACCTGCCTGGATGTGTTCCTATGTGACCTACTCTAGGTGGTCCTGCTCTGGCAGGGGGGGTTGGACTAGATGATCTTTTGAGGTCCCTTCCAACCCTTAACATTCTGTGATTCTGTGATTGGAGACATCCTTCTGCTTAGCAGAACCACTGGAAGATGGCACTCAGATGAATGTAGCTGTGAACGTGTTAATCATAATTGTTTTGGGTTTCTTTTTTCTCTGGCAAGCTTAACATTTATAGTGCAACATTAATGTGAAACGCATAGGGATGGAAGAGGGGCTACACTTTATCATGGAAATTGGTTTATTCAGTGCAGAAGCTTAAGGTTGTTGTCTTAGATATCTTCAAGAGATAAACACCACAAGAAATAAATGTAAGCAAGGGACTCCTTAACTTGTGTGTGAAAACAGCACAGAAAGCCATGGGTGTTTACTCAGCCAACTCTTACATGCAGCTCATTTGGTGAATTCAGTGAGACTGAGATTTCATATCCTGTGAGATAAATGGATCTGAAGAAGTTCTGCTTGGCTCAGCTCACGGTAAGAGAGGTCACTGCTGCAGGCTGTTGGGTGAGGAGGCCATGCTTCCTGGGCTGGAGCAGCAGAGCTGGGCACACCCGCCTGCTGTCTGTGTCTGTTGTAGTGAGAGGAAACCCTGGGCAGTGCAGGGCACAAACACCTGGAGAAGGATTTGTTGTTTGGTTGCTCTCTTTTTTTTTTTTTTTTTTCTTGTTAATCCATACAGCTCAAAGTTTTGTATATGTTTGCTACAGCCACTGAAGTCTCTGTAGGTGGCGCTGTAGAGGTACCAGCATGCAATCTTCCTTCAGAATTCAATGTAGACAGATTTGGTTTTTTTCCACCCTCTTCCTATCTGAGCAAAGCTCAGTAACATACCTTGGTGTCTTCTGTGAGAGAAGGTTGAGACAAGCCTCCCATTATCTATAGTAGTCTGGAAAAGCTTTAAGTGAGACAGTGCTACAAGAGGAGCAAATATGGGAAAGTCATGGAGAAGGAAGACAAGATGAAAAGACATGGTTGAGGACAAACACAAAAATGTGGGGCCACATGGTTGTGTAAATCACAGACAGATGAAGAATAATCAGGTAGCAAATTTGTGTCTCTGTAATTGCATTACCTGTGTAGGCTACAGGATCTTCTTTTGAACAGGAGGCTTAAACAAAAAACATTTCTTGGGAATACCCAGAACTCTATTTCCTACATACAAAAATATTCCCTAATATTTTTTTAAGTTTACTCTTGACTCCAGGGGTGCTGACAACAAAAAGCTGGCCTTAAATCAGTGAGCCAAGCCTGGCTTCAAGACAAAGCCAGTACAAACTCTCACGATACACATCAGATGGAAGGTGGTCACAGCAGGACACCTCTTAAAAAGAACCACCTTCCTGAGCACGGTAGACTATACTTTAGACTGTATTGTTCCGGTTCTCTGTTGGAGTTTGCGATGTTACTGTACTTGGTGTTGCTTTTTTCAGTTGATAACTCTTGGCTTGTCAGGATGCAAGTAGATGAAAAAGTGTTTTCTTCCTTGTGATATCATTTACTACAAATCATTCTTGTGGTCTGCTATTAAACCACCCTATTTCCAAATCACTTGGCATGTTTCCAAAGATGTATCGCATAGAAATGCTGATACCTAGATCCCCTTAAGCTTGAAATTGCCTTAGAAGTGTTTAACCAAACAAATGGTTGGATTTTGTTAGTGTGTGAATACTTAAAGATTTAATTGCTGCATGAAGTGTAAAGCACAGAGCATTCTCTGTGAACTCAGAGAAGAGTACAGCAAGATCACACAAAATAAAATCTCGATCTGAGGATGACTTGCTGTTATTGCACTAAGAGGAGGAGAAGGTTGTGCATGCCTTTATTCTTGCTGTCCTAGGACTGGACTGGCAGTAGTTCATCTGCATGGCTGGTCCTGAATGTGTTGGTTAATAATGGCTCAAAACCCTAAGACCTCTGAAAATGTTGCTGAGTAAAGTGCATCAGTATTCATACCCATTTACCTTTAACCTGAGGTACGAGGAGGGCACAGTAAGATTTGGCAGTACCAGTTTTCTAATTGTCAGTCCTGCGGACCCACTGGGGGGAAGGGAAGGTTTCCTCCAGTGAACAGAAGCTGAGGAGGACATGGGTTTCAGGAGAGTGACACTCAGTACAACCTCGTGCTGGAGTGTGTTGTACGAGGAGCAAAACCACCCGGGTGCCACCGCAGTTACCACTCTGCAGTGCTAACAACTGCAGAAAAATAATCTTTCTTCTTTTATAACTATCACGAGGAGATCCAGTTCTGAGTGTACAGACCAAGAAGATATGTAGAGCAGGAATGTGACAGCTTTACGTGTTAGCTTGTGGGAATAGCTGTAGGCTTCCCAAGGAATGCCTGCGAGAGCTTGTCTTTGGGTTGGGCTGGCGACTGGATCATTACGATTCATACACATGGCTCAGATATCCCAAATAAAGGATTGCCTCCCATTGTGATATTGGCCATAATTTGCTTCATTGCCTGGCAGTTTCAAATTATTTGACAATAAAAGTGTCAGCAAGCCTATAAAAGTAAAACACATGCTTAGAGGAAGATGATGCTTTATTTTTTAAAAAATGGTATACAGTGACTTTATGAAGAAGAGAACCATGGCTGTTTATAGTCCACATTTTTCAGATCTAAAGTATTACAAAAAGCATTTGTGATGCTTCACAGTCAGAGGTTAAGAAAGCTAAAATCGATCTGGGCTCGAAAGCCAGAAATGTAACTATAAATTTGCATTTTGTGGTGCCAATATTCTGTGGAAGTAACATGGCCATGTCTTACTCATCCGTATTGTTTCAGAGGAGCCAGGAGCTTTTGCACATTGTGTTGGATAGCATTTGAGTTACAGTACTGACTTAAAGGCCTGTATTCACTTTAAAATCAACAGGACTTGAAATATTTTCTCCATGCTCTTGCCCTGCATTCCTACATGTGGAGCAGAACCCCAGTTTGGTCAGATGCCAGAGGGCCACAGCCAGCAGCAGCAGGGACCTGCTGCAGAAGGGCTCAGAAGCTCCTCTAAGGAGGGGCATGTCTGACCGATCCTTTCTGTGAGGCTGGGGCATGAGGCACCTGTTTGTGCTTCTTTTCAGCTAGATACCATTCTATGTATTAAATTATTTTAAGCTGTGGTATCAAGACTTTTTCCCTGTGAAAGGAATGAAATGCTCTTAGTCATCTTTAGAGGTGACTTATCGGATGCAGAAAGCAACTTTTTTTTTTTTAACCCTGTTGGCTAACGTATTACTGATACATAAGCAAGTCATTCTGCCAGTAGAGCAATTGACAGGCTATCTGATTTTTCTCATATTTTGCATTGTTCAGTTTTAATTAATAATGTTTACAATATTGTGCAGTATGTTTGGGTGGAAAGATTATTTATGTACACAGAAGTGGAGCCTCCTTTAGGAGAGCTGTGCCCATGCTTCAAAGGAGGAGTTTGGAGTATTTTCGCCATGCGTCTTTTCCTCATGGTATAGCTTCTTAATAATTCTAGAAAACAAATTAAAACAGTAACATAGAATTTTTAGAGAGTGCTCAAGTCCTCTGACTGTTAAATCTGGTTTACACATGAAGCCAGGCAGGCTTTTGTTCCTAATAAAGTGACACAAAGCAAGATTAGCTTCTCTCTTTAAAGGTTTTGAAAGAGATTGAGCTGTGCTTCAAGCTAAATCAGTGAGAACTTTGAGATACAAACATGTGCCTCTTTCTGATCAGTGACACTCCTACTCTGGCCACCCTCCTCTTCATGACACCTCGGAAACCTGACGACCTCAGACACATCTCTGCATTCGTTGAAATCAGCAATTAACAATTGCATCCTTGCTGAAAAAGGGGTGGGGAGAGGGTTGTTCTGGGGTTAAATTTATCTCAATTCAATAGAAAACTGAATTCACAAGTTTTGTAAGACAACATCCACAGTCTGCTAAATGTGTAGCATTTTTTCTAAATGGGAAAGAGTTTGGAGATGCTTGGTTGTATTACTGCATATGTTACTTAACATTAAACAGTTCTTAAAAGGTAAGCCATAAATTACCTATAAGGCCTGTTTTTATTTGTGCATTTTATTTGTTTAGATCACTTCTAGATTTGATAACAGTACAAATACATTAAGTAGCTGTTTATGTACATAGAATCATGACCCTTGTAAGACTGCATTATGAAGCAGGTACTTTTGTGCATGCAGTTGAGAATGTAATAAAATACATTAATAATATCTCTCTTACTAACATGTTAGTAGCAGTTACTACTTGATTTCAGGGTAAAATAAATTTATTTTTTCTGGGGAACCAGGATTTAAGGAACCTCTTTTTAGAAACTTTTTCCAGTTAGGCAACAGAAGATAGTAGCTCACGTGCATTTTATTCAGCTTAAATGTGCTTCACCACTGATTTTGCCTGTCAAGCAAAGATATGAAACGGGGATCTTCTCAGGCTCCCATTCTTTCCTCAGAATAACTACAATATTTGGTATATTTCCATGTCTTGGGCAACATTTTAACTAATGGATATGTTCCCAACTGAAGTTAAATGGAAGAGAATTCCCAATAAGAGCCAAAATATCTCCCAAAAGTACAGTTTGGTTTGGATGCTTTTTCAGTGAAGCACACAGGCTGGATGCTGTGTTGTGCTCTGCGGCGGAATTTGAAAGATCATCTTCCCTCATGTCTCCTCTTGTCTGAAAGCCAAGAAACCTGAAGAAATGGTGCTTCCCAACTTGGGAGCCTTGTTTTGGTGTACCATCAGCTTTATGATACTTTTTTTCCATTACTCAGTGCTGCAGTAACTCAAAAAACTATGTAACAGCCACTGAGTGATGAATGGATTTGAGAAAATGCTGATAATTGTAAGGTTAAAGACATAGCTAAAATTTTGCCTGTGGTAAGTTCAGAATACCTTTTCCCCAGGTAAAATATAGAAAGCATAGCAACTTCCAGTAAGTACGGACAGAGAGAATGGAAGTTGTTGGTTACAGCTATACTGTCACCATGTTGAATGGACACTTACACTCAAAAATGCAACAGAGCTGAGCCACAAAAATGATGTAAATCCAACAAAGCTCCACAAAACTTGATTTCTGCTTTTGGCAGGGTTCAGTGTGGGATAGGTTGACATTTATAACTAATCGGAAATCTGTATCTTGTTGGCTTGTTAGAGAGCTTAGCAGCTTCTTACATGGTTCTTAGTTGCTGCAACTAGTTTTTGTATCTTTAGATTTTCTGTGTGTATCATTAGTTATTTTTAGAAGTGAGTCTAACCATAAAGTCAAAATTTAGGCAGTGCTGGGGTTTCTGGTTTTGAGGTTTGGCTAGGCTGGTTTACAGTTGCTATGTAGGTGTCAAATCATGGGGGTTTTTACCCTATGGTCTGTCTATTGAGTATGTTTTTTCAATTAGCAATTTTCTGTTTTAACATACCATATTTCATGTCTAAGTTAATCGTGTTTGTATTAGCTCTGTGTGTACGTACATGACTTTTCAGCTCTCTCTGTAGCATTCTGCTAAGGAGTTTGCTCCTGTATCTTTAAGTCTCGTGCAGTTCCGCATCTGTAACATGCGCATTTGTTCCTGAAGTTCCAGTCCTGCAAGTCTCTCTGCAGGTGAACCTTGCCCAGTTTGGGAAGGCTGCTGATGACTTCAGCAGGGCTCACACTCAGTGCAAAGATTTGTTCGCAGAAGAAATTGTAGGGTGGATTTTAAAATTTCTTGGAGTAAACCTTCATGAGTATGTGTCTGTGTGTGCACTACAGCAAGAGAGGCCAAACCCTGCTGAAATATTATTTAGCTTTATCATGGTTGCCTATGTTTGTTTATTGTCCATTGCTTTCAGTGGCAGTTACGTTGGAAATGGTGAACGTTCACAGCTGAGTGCTGTAGCACTTTTTGTGGTGGCTTATACTTATCTTTACCTAGTCTTGTATGCTGCACAGTTTCCCTAATTACTGCTGTAATTAGGACTCAATGGCAAAGAGAGTGCCCCAGTGGAGTGAGTGTCCTTCCTTCTGTGCCTGTTTTATCTGACTGACCCTGCTGTGAAGCCAGAAGCAAAAGGAAGAAAACTCTGAGGTTTTCCAACACGGTGAAGGAAAATTATATTATGATGATAAGAGTCTCATAGAGTTGTTTGACGTGGTTGGAAGAACACTTAAAGTAGCAGATTTCAACTCTGATTCGTTATCTCAGAAATCAGGAGGTCACACAAATACTGTGTGTCAAGACCAAAGTCTTATATGTAAAACGTGCCTTCTTGTAATCAATATATGATGATCTAAGGGGATTATTTGCTCAAGTATTGTTTGGCCCAAATGGTTGTTTGGTTATTTGCTGATTTTTGAGCCTGTTGAAACCAGTGCAGTGCCTTATCAGGGAGGCTCAAGAAGCACAGTATTGTAAATGTCTAACCTGGTTCTCACAAGGGTGGAGAGAGCCACTTGCTATTCTTGTAGATGGGTTTCTGGCAGCTGAGCAATCAGTGTGGTGAATCATTGATTCATGTATAGAATAAATATGCTTCACAGGGGGTAAATCAGATTTTTTTGTCCCCATGAAAGAAAGCACTTAATATTTTTTTTCTTCTACCTCTGATGCAAAAAATGGTGCTATATGTTCTTTTCTGGTTGGATCTTCCATAATTCTTGGGTTTTTTAATGCTAGTTAGGCAAGTTTGTCTTAAAGGAATTTTTATATTGTGAGCAGTGGCAGTCAGCTTTCATTGGGGATGTTTTATTTAAACCATCAGATGCATTTTGACACTTAGATACAAAAACCTGTGATTTAATTATCAGTCCTCTGTTAAGTTTTGAGTTTAGATCCTTTATGTGGTACCAGCATTTCTCAGGAAAGAAGAAAGAGCATGCTTTTTGTTCTGAGAAGAGGTCCTAGAAACTGGAACTGGAGAGCTTGAAGTGGACTCTTCATGTACTTTTTATCTTCCTTCATGCATTCTCTCAGGGTTTCCATCCAGGACAAGCAGAGTCCCTTAGGGTGTCTGTTTAAGCCATATGTAATGCAGATGCCCTTCTGCTAGGAAATTCCAAGGGACTGTCATCTCATTTTAACTTAGAAACGACGTTCAAGTGGTGACTATAAGGAGAGGTACTAGAATTTTAAGAGCAAAATAAGAGAAAGGTCTTCTGTTCTACTGTTCCTTTGGAATTAAATTTTCTTTTCTTCCTCCTCTATTTCCTCTTTAGCTTGTTTGATATGGGAGGAGAGTATTACTGCTACGGCTCTGACATCACCTGCACCTTCCCTGCAAGTGGAAAGTTCACTCCTGACCAGAGGGCTATCTATGAAGCAGTGCTGAAGTCATCACGGGCTGTAATGAAAGCAGTCAAGCCAGGTAAAATATTGGTACATGTCAGCAGGAATTGATGAGCTTGATGGTAGCATTCAGACTGTGAAGACAATTATGTCTGGACTTTAGAAAGTGCTGGAAAGGAGTAAGATGTCAAAATTAATTTCCATGTTTAAACTGCTCCTAACAGAGTGTAGTGGAGGACACACAACATTTTCCATAAAACTCTTTTAAAGAAATAACATATAAATAAGTTTATAAAGGTATTTTCATCTTCCACTTTGTTTTTTTTAAATTTCTTTAATCTAGTGGGGACAGTTGTTACTCTGGTGTGTGTTGACACCAGCAGCCATCATTTCAAGTAGCTTATGCCAAAGACTGAATTCAGAGTTTGAGTGAACATGTGTGTGTGCTTTGGTTTGTTTCAGGTTGAAAAAGAGGATGGAGTATCCATCTTTGCGAAGGATGATCAATTAGCCTTAAAAAGCTTTAGAAAGCACTGGGCATTGGGTAATGCACCACATGCCTTTAAACTGCAGGCAAGTCAATTCATCAAGTATACATTTTCATAGTTGAAACAACTGCCTGGCTTGATGAAAATCTTACTTTTCTCCAATTCTGCTATCAAGGCAGCAGATGAATGCTTTTAGAGCTAACTGCAGCTGTGATTTTGACTATTTCACTGCTGAAGGAACTTGAGCATTTCTCCCTATTCCTAATAGAACAGCTTGGAGAAAAATTAACTGAGTGCATAAAGCACACTTATACTTTAAATTTACTGTATTAGCTTTCAGTCATTGGGCCTTGAGTTCATGGGCTTTCTGGATTGCCAGTCAGAACTTACATAATTTCCCTGTTACACAAGCTGTCAGCAGCACTGTTCATTAGAGCAGCTTGGAAGAGAGCAGCAACGCTTGAAACCTATCTGCAAAGTGAGACTAGATATTTTGCCATTTTAATAACAATGTGCATTCTCCATAATCTGATGTTTCTCCCCGCAAGATTCGTCTTCCTCTTCATAGTTTGCTTTGCATTTCAGTGCTGCCTTTAATTTCATGAAACATCTTTGGCAGTATTTCATGGTAATAATTTGCAAACTATCTTCAGAACTCGAGAGCTAATATGATGCTGTACCTGGGATGGTGTAGAGAATTCCTCAGTTAACATTTCATTTAGAGTGTCAGAAAATAAGGACATACTGAGATAAGTATTTCTTAGAAGTAGTTGCAGGGTCCTTTATTAGCCATGGGAGTTTGATTTGCATAGACAGAAAAACCATTCTTAACGTCTGGCAAAAGATGGGACTCACTTTTTTGTTCTCATTGTGCTTTAGTTGTCGTGCCTGTTTAGAAAAATGGTGCAAATGCATTCATGCTGTTCATGAGACTAGTAATCATTAATTTTCTGGCTACAAAAAGTGGGTTAAACACATGTTCTGTGCACTGGTTCATTAGTTTGGTTCATTTGGTACCTCTGTGTAGTGATGCAACCTGGACCTTTCATATTCTGTTGAATTACAGATCTGGGTAGAGTCCTGCAATGTGCAAACATTTTCACCGTCCGGAAAACTCTGCTTTTTAGGTCCATGTGGGTTGTACTCGACTTCTTTTGCAGGTTTTAACCCCTCTGTCCAGTCATGTAAAAAATCTGACAATGTTGTTACGTTTTCCTCTGATGAGCTCTCAGAAAGACAACAAAGGCCAAAGATTCTTTCCTACTAAAGTTGGTATGAAACGCTTCAAATAGGTAGTTGGCAAAAAAGTATTTACAGAGTCTGAAATGAATTTGCAGCGTTCTAAAGGCAGTTCAAATCGAAATGATGAATTGAATTAGAGAGATCCTCTTTTATCCACAACTTAAAGTCATTTTAAAAATCAGATACTATTCAAATAATTATTTTGTTTCCAATCACACCCCTTGTCCTGCTACAGTGGACCTACTTTGTACCTTCCATCAAATTACTTTAAAATGTTTTGTCTAGCTGTCTTAATTGAACACTGAGACAGACAGAAAAACTGCCGTGTCATGTGCTGTTGCACTGCTAGTTGAAAGCGGCATTGGATCTCCTGGAAGGCTAATGTTTCACTGTAGAAAAAGAAGAAATAGAAACACTGACCTTCATAGCATGGTTAGTGTCACATACTTCTCAGGCTGCTGAGAAACCCCAGAGCCCGTCGAAGGGTTGGATGCAGACTGAATGTGTTGTCACTGCTGCCCAGAGAAAGCTGTTTCTGTGGGAGAGGCTGCAGCCTCCTTTGGCTCGTTGAACAAACCTGATTTGTTAGCACAGTGACTAAAGCACCGGGATCCGCTCGTGGGGAGCCGGGTGCTGTCACAGCAGGGAGCAGGAAGGGATGGTGTGAATCCAGCTCTCAAGTGTTTCTTCTCCCTGTCTGATGGGACACTGATACTTTAGGTCTCTGAAAAGAGAGACAGAAAAGCTTGCAGGTTTAGAGGCACTAAACCTAAAACCCAAACTCATCATAATTTATTCAGATTTTCTGAATTACAGAGCTGTTGTTAATTTTGCTATTATTTTTGTTTGTCTTGATTTCCCAGGGCTCCTAAGATCAAAGACAGTCAAGTGACTTGGCTCCCATGGCAGTAACCACTCATGGGCCGGGCTGTGCAGAGTCTACACAACCAAGTCAGCAGCTGTAGAAAAGGGTCTTTCTCTCCACCTGCAGAACTGGGGCCTTAATTTCGCCTTGTGGCAAAGGGTCACAGGGGACGTCTAGTTGTTGTCTTCAGAAGGTTAATGGTTCCCAGAGTCTTTCTCATTACAAGATAGGGAGTGAGTACTTTAGGGAGTCACTAACCAAATACTGAGTTACTTAACCGTGTTTATGGAAGGACACACATTTATTAGCAATCCTAAACATTGTATGTAGGTGTGTGTAGTTCAGAGACTTGTGTTTCTTTTCTCAATTTAGCTCTTGTATGAACCTGGGTCTCAAGTGAGTTTACATTCTGAGAGATAATAGACTTCATAACACGTTTTGTTTATACTTCCATATACAAACAGTTATCACAATTTTCAACATACTCCAAAACATTATATTTTATATAGAAAGGAATTCACCTGACTACATCCTGTGCATGGGCCAAACATGCAAACATCTCAAGTCACATATATGGGTCACCCTACCTTTCAAATGAAAGAACAGCATTACTTCTGCAAGCCAAATAATACATCCTGAAAGTTAAGAAATGCTCTCTGTGGGATTATAGCCCAAGTTCAATGCAGTTGTCACAATTCCTGCCGCAAACCAAATCTGTTTAAAATGAAAGGGGAGAAAGACACACTCAGTCTTGCATAAGCAGCAATTTTGAAACTACTGAACTGGATTTCATATGAAGACAATGATGCTTCTCACTGAAGGGAGAGAGTCAAAAAGGCATGCTTGTGTGGCAGCAGGATTATTGTCTCTTTCCTACAAAGTCAGGCTCATGATCCAAAAAGTCAGAGAGAAATGTTACATTTCTACTGAGGAGATATTCCTAATGCATCAAGTCCATCTGGGATAAATTTACTTTTCCAGAAAACTAAAATACAGGGACAGATGTGCAGAATATTGATACTTCATTTGCTTTGATGGCTGAAACATCATCTACTTCTTACTCAGAAAAGAGTTTTGAGAAGCAGTTTGTCTTCACAGGTACTCTACATGAGAAGAATTGTTAACAAAGAGTGATACTGTACAGCCAACTCTCCCAGACTTAGAGTATTCCAGAAGTTAACATCCTAATTTGTCTCAGTTCTGCATTGTTTTATAATCTCATTAGATTTACTAAATTGGTCGAGGCACATTAGGTGCACTCCTGGAGCACATCTCCCAGTTTACTTTCATCTGAAATGAATTCAGCTCATGCATTTCAAAACTGCACTGTGTAAACCAAAACACAGTACGTGGTGACAACCAAGAGATTTCAGCCTCAAGGATGACTGAAATTAAAATCTTCTTATAGATACATCCATTGTTTATCACTCTGCTATCTTCACGCAACGCATGTAATAGAAAGAGCTGAGTTAATGAGCAGCTATTCACTAATTTACTTTAACCTTTTGTTCAGTGCATGGCCCAGAGCTGTTTATTGCCTACAGTTCAAAACCTGCTCGGAATTCAGAATTATTAACATCCTCATCAGCTTTTCTCAGAGCGCTCATCGTAAGAGTACTCAGGTGCTTGGCAGGCAGTAGGTTCACTTGTACTTCATCTTAGCGATGTGGAAGTGTACAGCAGTTCACCTTCTGCAGGCAGTGGCAGACAGGCTGAAGAAGCTAGTGCAAAAGCTATTGACTCATTTGGGATTCCAAGGTTGAAATTCATCGGACTCAAGATGTTTTTAATTTTTTTTTTAAGGGAATTGAACACTGCTCTTGCTCAAACCCCAGCTGTTTTGACCTCTGTTATAGCTGTGAGTGCCCAGCCTTTCTGCAAATCAGACTCCAGATTTTCAAGCCAGAAGCTGGTATAATGAAAGAAAATTATTAATGAATAAATGTAAATAAATAAAAATAAAAAATCGTCTTTGAAGCAAGTTGCCTAGAATTCTGCTGGGAGACTGAGTCTGAGACAAGAATGGCTGCTAATTCCCAGTGGCAACATTCAGGTGCATTTGCTATGCTTTCTTTTTTTGTGAAAACTCTTGTTTCTTTTCCTGCATGCTTTCAGCTTTTGCAACAGATAGAAAAGATACTATATGGGGAGCAGGTATCTTTAGTGGTCTAGCAGGAGCTATGCTTGCTTTGAAATGAAGAGTCTTCTGGAATTAAGGTAGCCCTAGAACTAAATGAACCTGGGGCTTCCTGTGGTTTTGCATCTTGTGGTTAGTAGGAAGCTTTGGTTGGTCTGATGGAAGCTTTTCCACTGGGCTGAGGTACTTCTGAGACTCTCATCCATGTGAATTCACTTGTTTGTAGTAACACACGAATGGATGTTGCAGTTTTGTTTGCATCAGGTCTTCTGTCTTTTAGCCAGCTGCTTACATTGCAAAACATAGCACCAGGTCTATTCCTCTAGTGAGTGTCACTGAAGGTCTCTGAAAGGTTTATAAAAAGTTTTGTTGTAGGACTGAAAAAAGCAGCAGCATCAAAAAGACCTTACTACTACTGAAATAGCATCTAAAGGGAGTAGACGGTCATGTAACTAAAGGGCTGGTCTGTAACATGTCAGCACCAAGGGTCCAAGCAAAGCTTGTGCAGACAGCATCAACTGATACTGCCTAACTCTGGAGTCCTTGATGCTGTAACCATAAAAATACTCTTTTTTAGTGTAGCACTCTCTCTCTGTAATTGCCCAGACTTAAAAAAGCATACTGGTAGGGAAAATAAGTATCGTGTAGCACATCAGAACTCATACAGCTTGTATAGTGTGATAGTTAGTGGTAGAGTGTGAGGTCTTGGCTCTGTCTGTTGCACCTCCAATGGACAACTGTCACAGTAACAGTTGACTCTGAACTGCAGGAGTAGATCAAACCCTTTTGTAAGCAAGTTTGACATGTCTGTTGATAGTGGAAAGATCTGAAGAAGTTGAAAGGGCACATGTGCATTGTTTCCAAATCCTGTCTCACTCCATTCTTTATCCCAGTCATGTAAGTTAGCTCAAATGTCAATGTAATAGCTTTTTTAACCATCGTTACACTTGGGAGACCAGTATTGTTTGCTCGTTGTCATTAATATAAATCTGTTTGAAGAAATGTGTAGAATAATTGCTTTTTCTGAAAGTTCCTCTCTAAAACTTCTAAAAAACAACTTCTTGAAGAAACATGAACTACCTTTAAAGTTAGCCCTAATCTGAGCCAGAGTTTGGACCAGATACCTTCCTGGCATCTCTCCTAACCTAAATCACCCTATGACTCTTAAGTATCTTCTGAAATGTGCAAATGGAAATGTCAGTGATGTAAGAAAAGGAGATGATGATGAGAATCAATGTCTGTGTGCTCAACTCTAGCTCTTAAAAGGGGAGGTGCTACTTTTCAAGCCAATAGATAGTGATGTGCTTCAGTTTCTGTGCATGAAGTGCATTCATACTTAACCCAACTTTGAATATAATTTTGTTCTCATATAGATGCTTTACTGTCAGTGATCCATGTAAGTCCAATAGTGGTTGGGAAGTTACTGTGGAGTAGCTTCTTTTTTATTCTTTAGCAAATGACTGTTTATTTATACCATGTCCAGCTGCTCAAATGATTTCGACTATTTACTATTTGGATTAACATCTTGAGCATTTAGAGAATATTAATATAATTAGACTTCTATAAATTAATTCCTAGTTGATGAAGACAGTATGGTTTCTACATATAGAAAGTTTCTATAGAAAGTTTCTATTTACGGAAACATTGAAGTTTCTTAATTAAATCTGCTACTGTGTTAAGAAATTAAAAGGAAGTGTGCTTATCTTTAAGCTTTGCAATTGAAGCTATTTTGGATTAATGCACTGGATCATAAACAGAGTTAAGATTAATGAGCTAGATACTGGAGCAGTCACATACTTTCTACTTTCATCCCTTTGCAATTGCACACTGGGACCTCTGAACGTTCTTCCCTATCTTCTCTATAGAGTAATGGAAAGTCACAGGAGAAGAGGAGGGAAAGGAGCTTGTTGTGCTTAGCATTCCTGGTACTGCTGCAAAACTTGTGTATGTTTACAAAAAATGAACAGAATTTTTTTTCCCCCTAAGTTATACATGTTAGTTTTTGGGGGGAGATGGAGAAAAAAACTAAAACACCTCAGTCACTAAGGTCTGTTGTCCTAATTTCCAGCTTTAAGAAAAGATCTCTTTGTCTAGCAAACTGCTCCCAAGAAACAGTTGAGTAAGGCCAGGTTGGCAGCCACTCAATTCCCTATCTCTACATTTATGTGACTTAAAAAGCTTGTATATCCAAAGTCCCCATTGAACGAAAATTGCATGCAGACATTAGCTGTGCAGCTGGGAATATTTGCTGATTTATGTTTGTTTGTTTCAATAAAATGAAAAAAAAATGGTTCCAAATATGCACAGAAGTTGTTATTCACCAAGTCGGTCTATCTGCAGTGTGAAAGCTTTCCTCCTCAGGGCACTGACATTACTGTAGGGTGTCCCTCTAAGTTTTCTATCTCTGCGTTTTTTCAAGTTGGAGATCATGCTCAGGGATATCCCTAAGTCCTGCATTTTACTGTCCAAGAAGCATTTCTGATAAATGCTGTTGAGGTATATCTTGAAAAAATTCTTTGTCCCAGGAGTAACATCTCTGATAGTGGAAGATGGAGGTTTCTCCGTATTAGAGCTGGAAGATTCCTTGCTTGTTTATAGCTTTCCCAGAACTCAGGTTTCACATAAAGACGTGGGGTCATTAAGCTCTTAAATCCTTTCTTCCAGGATGAAAGATTTGTATTGCAGATTTGATTGATACCAGGATTGCCATCTAATCTTTGAGCAAGAAAGTACAGTCAAGTACACTTCAAAACCATTCAAACTCAAGTACAGTCAAAAATATTTCAGGCAAAGAAATAATTGTGTCAAGCAAATAAAACATTTTTTTATTAATCATGTAGATACCAGATAATCCTTAAAGCCTACCAGGAATGGGTCCCTTTTTGCTGTAGGTGCTGATTAAATGCAAATAAGAAAGTAGTTCCCAAAAGACAAAGGTCTTTTGGGGTAATGAGCCCAAATGAAGAGGGTTGAAGCAAACAACCAGTGAGCACAGGCCAGAAACTGTGGCTAGAACTACAGAAAATTCTCTGTAGTTAATGGTTCCTCTTCTGTTCCTGCTACAATTGCCTCACCAGGCTGATTCTTCCATTTTGCAGTTGAGAATAGGTGTTTGAAGGTGTTTGTCTCAAGTTAGCAGTAACTCTTCCACTCTGTCGTTTCTTTCTTGTGTTCAGTAGAGTTATAACCAAATTGTGTGAAGTACAGAATGATTCAGAGAAAGGCATTAGACCCTTCTGTAGGTCTAACTCTGAGGCCTTCCTTCAAAGACTAGGAGAACAGGTCTTTGGGAGTTCACTAGGATGAAACATCACAACTGCATGGTGTGCCACCTACTGTACACAACCTTAAATCCAGGCTCAGCATATTAGTATTTAGGTTGCTGCTGCAGTCATGCCTAGAGTTGGAGTGTTGGTCAGTCCTCTTTCTAGTTTCCCCTTGGTTGCAGAGGACCAAAGAAAGCCTTGTGTATTTGTAGGTACAGGATGCTAAACAAAGTTAATCCCACCTGGTCTTTATCTTCCTCTTCTGGGCAGCTGTGATTGCAGAAATGTTGAGCTGCTGTGTGAAACCCTATGCCTACTTTTTGTGCTTCTCTCCTGATTTCTTTGATTTTTATTAATTGGTGTAGCTTCCTAACCATTTTGCAGTGGAGGGCCCACCTTAACTAGTTTCCCCATGTACATCCTTCCAAGGGATGTTCTGAATTAAAAGGACAAACCAAAGCAGACACTTTATTTTCCAGTGTTTTGCCGCCTCCTTGTTCACCTGCTGCCAAAGGATTCATGTAGTAAAGCTCATGGGGGTGGATACAAGCTTCAGAGAGTGAATGTTCTGTACTTTTGTACAGCAGAATGTAAGTTTTGGATGGTGCATACTCCAGAAACCATTTTGGTATCTAAATATTGAGGCATGGTTCTTTCAATGAGACTGTAAGGATGAGATAGGCTCAGTGAACAAGTACTGGTTTCATAAGTACTCTATTTAATACAATAGAAAATGCTGTGATTTGAATTCAAAGTAGCAGTATTATTCCCTGTTCCATGTTCTAATACCACGTCCCTAATAAAAAAAGAATAGTGGAGAATTTTGCTTGTGTAGAATAGTGCTTAGATCAGGGATTACAATGACCCAAATAACTAAAGAACTTTTTAATTGGAAGCTAATAGCTAGGGTATTTGGCATAACAGATGATATTACTGGCAGTTGTTCCTGTTTTGAGCAGAGCGGTGCTTAGGAACATACGCAAAGTCAAAATTTACAACTTCACCGATCACTGCTTCTTTTTGTCTGTGACAGTTCTGTAAGTTCTTCAGAATTCATGTTTATTTTTCTTTGCTACTATTTTGAATACTGCTTTAGACTAGTTGTCACTGTATTCAACTAAGATTACAATTTATTATAGCTAAATAAAATAATTGTAAATGTTTTTAGTATTTATTTCTTCCCAGTTAAGTACAAGGTTTTCATTCACATGTAGTGGGCATTTTTTGCATGCAAATCATTTGAGGGTTTTTTTTATGTAGTCCAGAGTTGTACTTAGTAGAACACCATGTGGGCACACTTGTCTGTTGTGCTCTATAAAAACAGTAGCTAATTTTGATTATAGTACAGTTTCTTTCTAAAAATTAAACTAGACCCTTTGACAATAGCACAACAGGGAAGGGTGTGGGAGCACAGTCGGTTTTACAGTTTGTACAGTTTCAAAATGCCTATATGAATTATTCCCATTCAGATTGTCATATTTTGTGTCATGTCATATTCTAGGCAAAGTGCTGTTCATCATTATTAATCTGCTGTAATATCTGAAGCAAAACAAATATTCTCAGAAATAGAACAGTAATGACAGAAGTTGAAGATTTTATAGCAATTTCTCTGAAGAAGAAATGCTTTCAGGGCATGTTGTAACCAGTACTTGATAGTCACAAATCCTTCTGAATGGCACCACAGTATTATTGCCCCTCCCCTTACAGTTAAGAATGTGTTACTGTGTTAAAGACAGATTGGAAAGTAGATCTTGTCAATTTATGTTTTAAAAAGCTATTTGTAGTCTGCTTTCTCTCTTCTCTATTGAGTGGAGCTGGCTGTATTTTTCTTGCCAGCGCTGAGGTTCAGAAATGTTTCCCTTTGAATGCTACCTCTCTGAAATTGATCCCCCCCAAAAAATTAGTATAGCTTTCTGTGATGTTAACTCTGGTTTTGTCAGTATAAATAGTTAAAGCATCAGCTACCCTTTAGGAAATAACAGCTAAGGGAACTAAAGGCTGCGCAGACAATACTGACAATCAAGTTTCAGTCCTTGATTCTTGCAAGATATTATTAAATAAAACCAGTGCCATTCATTAGTGGAGCTCGCATTGTTGCCCACATAACCTAACCTTGCTCAGAATAGTAGTAACCTACAGCAAGAGGTGAAAGTAAAAGGCAGTTATTTTCTGTCAAATTCAGCAGATCCTCCAGTCCCTCTGTGCAAGCAGCAATCTGTTGAAATTCAGGATTTCAGACTGCGAGTCTGACTGCAAACCTTCTGGGAGCTGCTAGTCCCCTCGTGTGCCTAACATGAGGAGCTGACCCATGCATACAGTGACCACTGCAACATTAGGAAGACTAAAATAACGCTGAGTTATTTCCAAGTGTATAAAACCTAAACCCGGGCACTTGAAAACAGTTGGGCCTTTCTGCCCCGTAGTCCCTCTCACGGGGAGGTCCCTGAGCAGCCCTTCTGGGGGCAGTTTCTGCAGGAGCTGCCACGGGTCTGGGGCAGAGCTGCAGCCTTCCCTCACTGTACATGGGGGTTCCCCCAGCTTTCACTGCCTTCAGAGGTGCTGCTTGTACACAGCAAATACATTTAGAAGTCTTTGCAGATTTAGAGCCTAAATCGGCTGCATGGTTTTTAGCCTTTCTCTAGTGGGTGGATTTTGATGTAAAGTTTGGTTGTTCGTTGTTGTGGGGTTTTTTTTAAAATCCTTTTCTCCTAATTGTAACATTGTCCAATTGTGATTGTAACAGTATCTCTGGGGGGAATAGGCTGCTTTTACAGGGTCTGATGCGCACTGATTTTCACCCAGTTCAGCATTCAGGAAATGCACTCATTATACATTGTACTTTGAGTTGAAGTGCAAAGTTCATGAGTCCTTCGATCTTGACACTGCATCAGCTGTAGCTGTCAGAGTGCAAACCTGATAGACATAGATTATGCTGTTTGCCCTGAATCTTATCCAAACAGAGTCTTTTCTAAGCTTCAAAGATGGGTAAGTTTCCACACTGCCAACGCTCCCTCCAAGCACTTCCCTTCCTCCAGTCTTTTTCCTCTTCTCTTCAACGTACACCTATTTGAAAGGAGCATGCAGTAGAATCTGTAGTGTCTGCCAGCACTGCTCAGTCTTGGTGCTGCATTGTTTCAGACATGGAAACAAATGCTTCCTCTTGCTCCATGTCCGCATCTATGCAAATTGCTTTTCTTAAGGTTTCAGGGTGGCAGACTATTATCTTGATGTTGCCTCTGATGTGTTCTTTATAGATGGGGAGTGTGGCATTACCACTTAAACTTCCATCATACCTCTGCAAAAGCTCTGCCACAGTACAAGCAAATAGCACAACACAATCTGGCCTTTTGAAGAAGAGGTCTGAATTTCATAGGTAGTGGGGAGTCATCCTGTTTCCCTTCAGTAACTCCCACTCCTGTTAGGCAATGCATCTCAGTGCGGAACTGAGGGATGGTTTTTGAAGGACTCCATCCTGGTTTGGAGCTTTGGCCCTGGGACTCATGGTACAAAGCAGGTTGAAGTCTAGTAATCCCTGCAGTCAGTACTGTGGGTCACACAGCAGCAAATTCAATTTAGTTCCCTTCATCTTTTTAGGATGGGAAAGTTAACAGTCTCTTTTCATCATATGGCAGCCAGTTGCAGCCATGCCACTGCTCTACAATACAGCCTAAAATTGCATCCCTGAATTAGGCATCCATATAGCTATCTAATACTATTAGCTACACAGTATATGAAGCTTTGAACAGCTTCACTGTTGCCCAAACATTGTCAGTGTTTGAGTACAGCATTTTGGTTTCCCACTCTCTGATTCCCATCCCTGATCCCATTGCAGAGTTGCTTTACCTGGTGCTGCAAGAAAACAAGCTCGAAAACTGAGCAGCTACTGAGTATTTCATCTAGTGGGCCAAAAGGAAAGCATGGAAATGAGAAATAGGACAATTTTTTCCCTAGCACCCAAGTGAAGAGGAAAGAAATACTTGCTTTTAGTATTTAAATGTTGTTTTGGTTTGTTTTTTAAACTGGACTTGATTGGCATTTTTAAGCACCTCTTGTTTTATGGTCACTGCATGTTGGCAGATTTTAATCTGTTCTAGTGAGTTGCTGGCTGGGCAGGGATTGCGTGTTATGTCTGTATTTCAGTGGCACTGCCAAGGGACATCGGGCCTTTTGCCCTTGTCTGTAGACACTCAAAAATTAAATGTAACTTAACCTTAGCACAGTTTGGGGAGAAGTTACTACAACCTTGCCATACTCGTTTTTTTTTAGTAAGATTGTGACATCTGTGCTGGCAAAAAAAAACCACCCTAGAACAACAAAAAAACTCTGCTAAATCATTTGTGGTTTAATCATTGTCACATTACAACCACAAAGTACCCTAAGTAGCGGCCAAAAAAATCCTGTTAGGCCTTTTCAGAGCACTTTCTGACCAAAGTGGCTAAATACCACACAGTTATTCTAAATTACTTTTTTAAGCTGTTTCTACTTTATGTTCTCAAATAGCTTCTAATAGAACATCAGAAAATAATCACTGGAATGAAAACACCAGTGAGTTAACAGCAACCGAGGAGCAGGTTATAATGTGATGTATTTTAACGGCTCATCTTTTTAATTCTGCTGTTTAAAATGTTATGGTATTATCATTAAAAGATTGTGATGCATTTGATTTCTGGTTTCACTAGGAGCACTTGTTTTTTTTTTTTATTAACGGAAGTCTTCCATATCAATACCACAATGAAAGAGGACACAGATTATGGCAGAGATCCTTGTATGATGTTTCTGAGTCCCTAAAATATGGTGGTTTATTTGAAATTTGGTGTGCTTGGCAAACAGATAATTAGAGACAAAATATTTTCAAGGAAGTAAAACAATACTCATTTTATCTTTTTTATCTGTCATAGTAGCATCTAAGAATATCAGATGACATTTAAGTTAATGGGAATGAATTTTTAAAAACCCTATTCAGTAAACTTAATAATTAGGTTTGCTGGTTTTAAACACAGTACCTCACATGTCTGCAAACCTCTGCTACGCTGTTTGCATGGTATCTGAAAACTAATAGCCTCGGTAGTTACATGTTGTTTAATCAATCCATGATCTGTCACATTTCATTATAGAACATATCTATTGTCTGGTTGTTGCTGTGTAGTTCGTTCAGTCTGTATCTCAAGGGATCTCAAATGCTTTGATTGTTGTAAAAGGTGCTTTTTGTCTTGGCCTCTCGCCCAAGCACATGCTGCATGGCAGATAACAAATTGCAACCTAATGAGCCTTGGTAACTGAGCTTTCCTGGGGAGCCAGTTGCTGGTTCAGTGACCTGTATTACCCAGTATCTCGTTTGGCAGAGAATTAAGAATGGAACAGACACATCATCAGCAGATTTTCTTGAGTGCAGACTCATTTTGGTACAAGCTGTCAAAGTCCAAGGACCCTCCAGTCTAGCTTTCTAAACCTCATCTGTCAGTGGACTATAATTGGCTTATAAATTGGCTTAAAGATAATAACAGAACCAACCTTTTTACACAAAAAGCATGTCTGCAACTATGATAAACTTTACCAAAGCTTAACAGTAGTAGTCATGAATAATATGAGTAAAACTTCCTAGTGGGTGATTGGTGGGAGGTCAGTGCAGGGTGGTGTTGCTAATCAGCCAGCCAACGCAGTAACTCACATAACTGATGATAGAGCGGTTTGTGGAAATTGTTTTGTTGTGGTTTGTAGTGGTTTGTAGTTGGCTTTTAACTGCTTTGTGTTGCTACAAGAATGCTAATATGGTGTTCGACTTCTGCTGTGTCACCTTGCAGTGGGTGACAGCTCTCCACCAGACCACCGCTCATCCAAAAAACTGAAGTGCACGAACATTGTTACTTCCATGGAATAAGGACTCTTTGTACAAAATGTTGTTCATTCGGTGTTGTTTAGTTAGTGTTTTTCCTTTGCATCTGCAAATGCTGTCCTGTTGGGCGGATTGTTGCCTGGCTGCCTGTGGAGAGGCTTCTTTATTATGGTTTTCTTTGTTTTAACATGCTAAAACTATCCACGTGTAGATGTGCGCACAGATTTCTCAACAGAATATATCTTTATGCTTTTAACACACAGATTCTCATACTCTCACAGCAAGTCCTTCTGGCCTGCACAGTTGCTGAACTGCGCATCATGGGAGAGCCTCAAAAAATTCTGTTCATGGCTTTCCTAGTCAACTTAGCTGTGATAGTCAATTTTTACTCCCTTCTTTGCTTTTTTGCAATTACTGGAAGCTTAGTACGTATGTAGGAAAATTAAATTAGCAGAATTTGAGGACTTTTGCTCTTCAGATACACTTACTAGTTACCCTACGTGACAGTTGAGTGCAGACATGGCAGCGTGTCTCAGAGACGGCTGGGTTTGCATAGACCATTATATTACAAAGATTCCAATTGCCAGCTAAACCTAATACAATTTTAGGTTTAAAATAAATTCTAAGAGGTTTATATTTCTGTTTGCTGTATATTAAATGCAACAGTAAAAAATAGCACCACACTGTAGTCACAGTAGAATAAAACGTTAAGCTAGACAATAGAAATAGATATGCGTAGATAGAAAATGCAATCTATCTATAAACACTTGGGGTTTTTTTGTTTGTTGGGTGGGGTTTTTTCGTTTGGGTTTTTGTTTGGTTTTTTATTTGTTTTTTTTTTTAAATAAGACTGTTTGAACACCTGTTTACTTGTAAAATAATATTTGTACTTGAGGTGCCTCCAGCAGTAGCTTAATTTCCCTATAGTCAGAGCTGTCCCGGTGCTATCTATAGCTTCTGCAGCATGCATGACAGAGCTGGAGCTGAAGTACTTCCCATCTCTAGCAAAACTGATGGCAACAGCTAGATGATAAAAGAGTGGTCCAGAGTTGTTTCACTGGGCTGTGTCTTAAGCACTGCCTAGTTCCAAGAAAGAGCCCAGAGCTTCAGATTTTCCATCCAGACTCATTATTTATTTTGCAGCGGAGCTTTTTGTTGTCCTCAGTCTCTAATGAAATAGATAAGATGAATAAAAAACAAACAGATGGGGAATGCAGAGCTCTGGGTGGGAGGAGGAGAGGGGAAATAGTTATGCTTTTTCTCAATGAGAGGAAAAGAATAAAGTAGGGATGAGGGAAGAAGGGGCTCTAATGGATTTGGTTAGTGCCCAGAAATACTCAGTATTTACAACCACAGCAGTCTTTTCGTTTAGGTTGTGAGTCATTCATTTGCACTGTTTAACTTCTGCAAATGGATATGTGTTTTTATTTTTGATTAGTTTAATCTTTATATCTCTTCCTTAGTTTGATAAAGGTCTCTGTATCTCTTTAAGTGGAGTCTGTGAGCTTGGATTGAGAGGAATAGTACCAGCAGAGCTGTAAAGGAAAGCTGTACTGGAAACAACAGGCATTTCTTCAGTTCTCACAGGCACCTCATCTTAAGTTGATTCAGACCATTTAGAAGATGGTTGCATTTTGTCTTGCAGCAACAGAGTTCTGACCTTTATTTATATCAGGAGAGGATGAGGCTTCAAATAGTTAACCAGCGTCAGATGTTACATGTGGCTTTGCAGTCATGGGGATGAAAATAGAAGACTTGTAGTAATACTCAGCTAAGAAATCATGGGAGAGAGCTCAAAGGAACATCTAGTGTCCACAGAAAGAATATTAAAACTTTTTAGAGCGGTTAGAGTTGACTGCAAACTGCAAAAGCTGAAATGGGAGTTACACACAAAAATTCTGTAATCCAATAACTATAAAATATGCAGGAAAGCAATTGTGATTCAGTAATACTTTCAGTTTGATATCCATAATGTTGATATGATAGATTGTAATGATTTCAATGTTTCATGCAATAGGTAGGAGCCTATTGTGAGATAGCTGTGAAACAGAGATGATCTAGAGAAGTGAAAACTGCAATACGAACAATGTTCAAAAAGATAAAAGCATGAATTCTTGTAAAATATAATTATATTGAATACAATTGTCAAAGAACAACTGGTTATAGTTGTATTAATTCTTACTGAAGGAAAAATCTAAATTCCTTTTTAAAGGAGGGAAAAAAAGAAAAATAGCACATTTTGGTGAGGAAGAATGCACACATTTTGTGGGTGAGCATCACCCACTTGGGCACTGTTGCCTTTTGTGAGGAAACAGAAACTGAGAGTTTGTCCAGTGCTGCACACCTCTGTCTCATGGTCTTGCTTGGGCAAGGAAGGTGCTGCTTCAGCTGCATGCAACAGGATAAAAAGTTTGATCTCTGAGTAATCTGATGGGGAAAAGAAGGCTGCCTGTTAACTAGCATGCTGAGCTGATTGCCAGTTATGTTAATGGGAGCATAAAGGCGCATTGGTTTCTGTGTGGATGGTGTGTAAGATGGAGCAGTCACTTGCTCTTCTCTTTATTTCTGACATTCGTATCAGAGCCATATAAGACAACTGCATTTTATTTAAGTACTCTCATAGGATGATTTTGTTTCAGCCTTTGAAGCCTCAGTACTTTAAGCAGAAAGTGCTAATGTAATTATGATATGACATTTATTTTCACAAGACCCTAGAGCTGTTTAACTGGATTAAAGCAAATGGAACTTGATGGGGTTTTGGCCTTAAAAATTGCTCAGTTTTTATTTGTTTAATCATGCCAAAATTGAACAAGGAAAATAGTCTTCTACTGTACCTTAGCCCTAGTTGTCTTGACTCTGCAACTGCTCTGTTGATGATGACTCAAAGCCATGGTGAACTAATTAAGACAGTACTGTGTTACTAACAAAAGAGCTGCTTTCTTCCTCCCTCCTCCCCCCAGCAGTTTGTCAAACAAAATTGTATCCTATACCAAAATAATAGAAAACTAATGTATCCTGGCACTCTGTCTCTAGTCAACCAAAAGTATTTTGTAATGCTGTTTTCGTACGTGTATTAGAGGACTAGTGTTTTACATAGCCCATTAACACAAGGGAATTATTAATTTCTGGAGAGAGTCTTTGCCAGAAAGATGTGGGCTTTAAATCTTCTATATGCATAGAAAAGCACTGTCCATCTCAGATGTTATAAATGTGTATGATCATTATTGAAAGTAATAGGATTGTAATGTTTCATGCTCTGCATTTTAAATAACTGCATTTTACAGCTGACATTCCTTTACAAAACTCACTGATACATTTGCATGTGCAGAGACATGGTTAGATTCAGTGTCTTAACATTTTTTCATGTGGATCTGGATTATAAGTTGCTGCTGCTTTTCTTGTTTGTAGTTTTTGGTGCTTCACATGCATGTTAAGATAATTTTGTCTTGTTTAAAGTATTTGTGTGCTAACGTAGTTGCTTTTTCCACCTTTGATTTTTATATAAACAAAAAGCACATCTGTTATATCTGCTTTTTTGAAAATCATCTTGAAAAACTTTTAGCAACAGTTAACTGAGCTGCTGGTTTCTGCTCTCTAAGGGGTCGCCTGGCCTGATATGCACCGTCTGGCTGACAGAGTCCATCTGGAGGAGTTGACTAAAATTGGCATTCTGAAAGGCAATGTAGATGACATGGTGAAGGTTCATCTGGGTGCAATATTTATGCCACACGGACTTGGACACCTACTTGGAATCGATGTGCATGACGTTGGAGGCTACCCAGAGGTTTGTGTTAGTTGTCCATTCTCAACTGCCTTGCAGATGAACCAGATTCAATTAGCATTTTTCTTAGTTTATGCATCATTAGCCACTTGCATCTTCTCCGAGGTGGAGCAGATGTGCATTTACATGTGTCTTTTTCTGGTTGTAATATTTTATGCAGTTTACTTTAAAGGAATATGTTCATTTGATAAACCAGAAATTTTATATGGGAGAAGTAAACTGATGCCACCCTTTGGGCATTCTTCTTTCTGCTATGGCAGAAAGCATCTTGGTCTGCCCGAGACCTGTGGTGTGATGACTCACTTGATGTGCAGATGGAGACAGCTGTGGGAGCCCACTGCTGCACCTGGGCTAGTAAATCCTGATGGCTGTATCGTATGGAAACAAGCAGGCTCATATTCCTGTCTTGAACTATGATCTTTAATGTCAGCACAGGCACCAATGCATATGTGTTGTCCTGGAATGAGAACAGAAAGAAAAAAAAAAATCCATCAAGTCTTCCATTGTTGCAAATGTGAAAGCATAGCCTCTTGTATTCTGAGTTTCTGCAGAAAACGGAGAATGATTACCTTTTTCCTTGAATTAAGATGATGGTTCATGACTGTGGTCTGAAACCAAAATGACTAAAATTTGGAAACAATGAATGGTGAGATGTTTGCAATGATACTAATAAAAAAAAATCTCTACGGGGAATTGAACTTAAGGTTTGGATAAAGAAAGGAAGTTTACAGCAGCTTCGGAAGGATTTCAGAAGGATTTTCTTTTTGAGTTATTTTACGCTGTTTAAGGGTTATCAGTAATTTAGTATGAAAATGCATCTTTTGTCTTCTCTCAAGTAAGATGTTCTTTTACAAGAACCTGAACAAGAAACAAAGAACTTTTTAGATATATTTTGGAGCTTGTTCACGTTTGATGAACAGGCTATGTAACAGCTGCTGCTGCTGGGTTCACTTTTGCAGGCAAGGAAGAAACAGTAGATAATATTTGAGGGTATTCATTATGTTTACAATATAGTTATTGTTGAGACACAATACTGTGATGACAACATATTGGCATCAGCTAATAAGCTTATATTTAATAAAAATGAAACAGAAATCAAAAGCAACCCTATTCTGATTTTAAGGTTTCTTCATTAGCTAATACAGAAAGGATGGACCTTTGCCCCTCTGTCTCTCCCAAGTGCATTCTCTGTGTACAAATAGAGGCATTCAGCAAAGCACAAGGGACGTGATTACTTTGAGAGTTCATGGACTTAAAAATCCAGGACCCTAATGTTGCATGCCTTTGCTTAGATTGTTTTCGCTTGTGTTGTGAGTCAGTTTCCTGAATTTGGTGGACTTAACATAAACTAAAGCACGTGTTCAAGACTTTGGTAGGGTAAGGAGAGAACTAAATTTTAGGAACAAGTGAAAAGAATAGTGAGAGTGAGAAGTAGGATGCTTGGTTTTTACTTAGAAACTTTATCCTTTGAAGGATACAGTTGAAATTAAGGTACTTGCATAGAACAAGTACCTTAATTTCAAGAGAGAGTTCTAGATCTTATTTTGGGTGTATAGAGCAACAGACCCTATACACCTTCCATCGCTCAGCAGGTTTCAGTAGTGTAGCATATGAGTTACAGCATCAGTGTTTTAAATTAATTTTTATTTACCTATGACCAAATGTATAGATGTTAATTATCTGGCAAGTTACATAATTGAAGGGTCGTTTATGTGAAAGAAGACAGGTCAGATCTATCCACAGTTTTGAACAAGCAACCTGTTATAGGTAAAGTTGATATAGGGATTGGATTGTCAAATGAGTTAGGCTTTTCACTTTCATAGGTAAGGTGTGTAAAAATACCCGAGCTCTATGCAAGTAGAGAATTTTATACCTGCAAATATTAAAATTAGATGTGTAGCTGCATTCTTACATTATGTTTTTATGGCTAATTTACTTTCAAAATCCAATCCTAAGTAACAAATTTCCTGAATGTGAGGGAACCATGTATTTGAGTATTCAAACAAATAGCTGAAGTCCTGCATTTGCATATAGATGTGCACATAGTTGGATGCGTGGCATCAACTTAGCTTGAAAAACAATTAATTTGGGGCTCTGCAGAAGAGCAGCATCTTTAAACTCTCTCTGCAGCATTAACTCCACCCGTGTTACACCCATCACTTCTCTCTGGGCACGGGGCTCTTTCTCTTGGGTCATTTGACTAAGGTGAGGTACCCGAGCATTGGAGCACCTGATGGTGGGAAACCCACATCAAAAGCCTGTCGATGGGGTGAACTTCAGTAGGCTTCTCTGGGCTTGAATCTCTAATGGGAGGCACGGTCCCTGCCTGCAGCAGGAGGGAGCTGTAGGGCTGTGGGGCCAGGGAGGCACAGGAAGGCCTCAGGGGATGTGGTTTTCCCCAGGTAAATCTAAATGTGAGCAGTTGGACACCTCTCGTGTGATATGTGCATGTATTAAATGGGAAAACGTTTTTTATCTATGCCTCATTGTTTCATGAGAAAACACATTTTGAAGACATCTAGTACTCTGTGGAGTGATTTTTGGTGTGTTTTAAATGTTTGCTAGCTAGCGAGATTTTCACAAGGAATTTCATAAAGCCATTTGTGTGTTTATTGTACACTGAGCCCATGCCTGTAGTATCATGCTCTTTTTTCTAGCTGGTTAAGAAGCAAGTTATTTGCTTTTGGCTGACGGAATTTCTGGGAGTATTACAAAGGATTTTTTAAAATAAAAACTTTCCAAGTGGATATTATTCCATTATTTTTCCTCAAGTGTAAACAGTTACATTTGGAATAATACAATAAGCTTTAATTTCCTAATTTTTATCCGTCACAAAGTTTTGTGTGTTCCAAAAAAACTATTTCCAGACATTGTTAGCTTAGATTAGTTATTCATTAGTAGCCAAAGATTTCTTTTTTCAAAATTGGCAATAATAAATTTTCATCTTTTCCAGTAAGCTGCTTTCACATGCAGCTCTGAACAGGCACTTTCTTCCTCTTTGACAAACACTGTAAGAAACTTGCAGATTTTCTGCAAAGGATACTTTGGGATATTAGAAAAATCTAACATTTCCCTTTTTTTTTTTTTTTCCGCGATAAAGAATAATTGATTTTGGCCAGCAATAAATGCAGTTTAGCAACTGTGTGTAGGGCAAGCTTTTTAAAAGCCCATAACCACCAGTGTTTCCCACTGAAGCACGTCAGTAAATGTTCTGATTTTTCAGAAGTACTCAGTAGTCAGGAGCTCCTTCAGGAACTGGGTCTCCTGCGGTGCACCGTGCTGGTCCTCTCAGGGGAAACCAAGCATCGAACGCTGCTTTGAAAATCTGTCTGCTTCTTTTAAGAGTCTAACTATAACTTCAGCAGTTCTGAAAATTTAGCCCCAGTGGTACTAATCACTTCAGAAAATCTGTCCCTTAGACAGAGCTATCTTCAAAGGGTGAAAACTCCACTGGGCTTAGCTTCAGCTGTAAAATTTAATCATTGAGTTGGTTTTCCCACACTCTTTCATTTGTTTCTGGGTAAATTCGATATGGGATATAAATGAGGGTTTGTGCTTGTTGCAGTGGGGAAAATGTGGTAGGTGATCCCAAACTTTCAGACCCTGAGGTAGATGGGACTGAAGCTTTCATTTAAATCTAGGTTCTGCGTCTCTAGATGCTTGAGTTGATTCAATTTCATGTTATATTAATTGACTGTAAGGCTCTAAAGAATGCTAAGTACATTTTATGACTTTCTATAATAATAAGACAGTTAATTTAAGTTAGGTTAATAACTACTGTGAGTTTAACATCTTGTGAATTAAGAGTTTCATTTTGTTTTGTCTTTTAAAATTGTAAGATTTACTTTAAAGTTTTAATTCGGTTCTCTATTATCATGAAAAGCTGATCCTTTCATTGCTATTCTACATCAGCAAATTAAGAGTAGAGGTTTGTTTTGATCCTTGGGTTACTCACGTTCTCCCATTACTGTGCACGCTTGGGGACCATCACTGCTGCTCAGATAGGTGCACAAGCATCTGGTGCATCTGAGTCTAACAGAAATCTCGCTCCCAGATCCCAGATGACAGACTGGGGATTTAGGTCACCAAACGTACTAGAGAATACAGGAATAATCTTGTTCCCTTTCTTGTTCTGACAAAAATTATTTTCCTTATGTATCCTACTTTATGCTGAAGCAGAACTTTTTTTTAATATTTTTTTTTTTGTGGTTAGCATTGCAAATGATGCATTAATGTTTTTACCTTTAAGAAGCAGAAGATGAGGTGAATTTACTGAGAAGCCTAAAGCTGTTGTGTAGAGCCCCAGTGACGCAAATTGCTTCGGTTGGTCATAACCTTGCAAAGCCTTGCTCTCGTTTTGCGCACCCAGAACCTGCAAACATGAAACAACCTGTATGATAGGTGCTTATATGAGCAAATAATAAAAGGGCTTTTCACCAGATTTAGCTCTGAGTTCTGTTCTTGCAAGTGATTGTACGCCTTGAGAAAAGATTAAGAGGAAAAAAACCCTGCTGCTTCTACTTCATGGGGTCCCCTTGAATCGTTTCCTTTTGATTGTTTGAATTCCTGCATAGCAGAGCTGTATGGTTGTGGGGGTTGTTAAGCAGGCAGAGTGCAGGCAAGAAATAAATTGGTGAAAACTTTCAATTCTACAGCATTTCCATACAGAGCAGCACTGAAATGCATACTCCTCATTGTTATCTGTTGGGTCAAAGGCAAACCAGGAGAGTTTACTGCTAGGAAGATCCTCCTGTGGGATTTTAAATCTCTCCCAGAGCTGAGTTAATAGATCTTCTTACCCTGCTGCAGCATCTTACGTGTGCATGGAAAAATTGTGATTGATTCCCAGCAGCTTTTCCCAGTGAGGACAGGTTCTGGGTTTTGAGTGTTTATAGCAATTTAGGACTTGAGCAGAGGCAGAAAAGGAGGGGAGGCTCAGGTGCTGTGTCATGGTGCAGACCATGCCCTATCATATGGCAGGATTTCCCTCCTCCTCCTCTGAGAAAGAAATTGTTGTGTGCTTGGGGGGGGCGGAATTTGTTGCTTGGTTTGGATTTCATTAGTTCTGGTTAATTTTTTTGAAGGAGATACTTGCTTATGAGTGTTATATTTGTTCAAGTTTGTTGCAAAAGACTTTGTGTGCTAAGAGAGTTTTTATCTGAACATTTATTGCCCAAATCATTCTGAAATTTTAGTAGAGACTAGCAGAGCTTTCAGCACAGGAGGCACAGGAGGAGAGAAGAACCAAAATAGTACAGTTCTACTTTCAATTACATGTAAAAGGAAGGTATAAAAAGTATCACAGGTATGCTTTAGAGGTTGTGCTATGCTTTTTCCACTAATACTAGTATCAAAAGATTACAAAAGAAAAAACCCTTTCATGTAAGGCCATCGCCTGTGTATACTTTGTGTCACAAGAAAACCTGTTCATTAGATTTTAAACAGTGCTTGTCATTGGTCTCATTTTAAAACAGTCTTGCAGGTAGCTTTGGCAGTTCTTTATCTCATGTCTTACAAATTCTCTAAGTATTCTCCTTATCTTCCATGGTTATGTTGTAGTTGTCAGCTTGTGTGCTATTTCTTTTTTTTTTCTTCATGGTTAGGTTCTAAGAAAAAAAAATAAATCTGGGGGGGTATTTTATTATTATTTCCATTATGATAGCAGTGGAGCTTGGTGACATCTGAGGATCAGGAAGCAAAAATGACATGGGAAGTTATGCTTAAAACCATGCTGTAGCCCTACCTCGCTCAGGCAGTGGTGCCACAAATAAGTGACAGGTGATTCTTCTTCATTCCCTGCAATAACAGGCAAGTTATTAGGCAGCTTAAACCTGATACCACAGTTAATATCTAGGAAAATAAAAAAAATTTCAAATCACAATAGCCAGTTAAACATCATGTGCCCTCCATTCCCCCAGTATTAACTTTGAGGTGGGTCCCAAGAGCTCCAGCTGGTAATTAGATTCTCCTGCAGAAGTGGAAGCTTTCACTTGCAAATGCCACAAGTGGTATGTGATGCTTGGGGCATGTTCTCCTGTAACCTGCTGCTGATTTCAGAGAAGAGATTGACGTTCCTTCAGGTGACTATAGGCAGATCAGGCATCTGGGAAGAAGTGGGATAGATTGAATAAACTAATCTTCATTAGTAGCACTCCACAAGAGAAGCAAGGGCTTAGAGAAAAGGGACCAGGAGACAGGTGAAATGAATTCAAGACTTTTATTTTATTAGCTGCAAAGGGCTCTGTTCTTTTTACAATAAAAGAGCTAATTAGAAGTTGGGTATACACAGTGGGAGAATAGGGAAGAGTGAATTTCACTTTGGTGTTGATTTCCTATAATCTAAATATAATTTTAGTATTTTGACTAATTTAAATACTGTATTGCACTTAGCTTGGTAAAATGGTTAAGACTTCGCTGAATTGGATGTAGTCCAACTGGGGCAGTATTTGTGGGGCTCAAAACAGTTCTGTGATGGTTTAGCTGGAAAAAGAAGTACCGGAAACTGGTTTGTGTCACTGTGTGGGTTTCTTACTGTTGTTCAATATTTGCAGTAGGAGTAGCTTTGGTGATCTCTGCTGTGCTTTGCTGCCATCACTGGATTGAGGAAACTTCTGGGTGATGCCAACCAAGCATTGCAGCCCCTGGCTTCAGGAGGGAGAGTGTGCTTGCATCTCTGCTCTCATACATCCCTAGCCAGTGTAATGGCCCCACGAGCAATGACCAGCCAGCAGAGAGATTGCCTGTGGTTTTCTTCTGTCCTGAGCCAAAGACAGACCCAAGATCAGGCTCACCCAGGTGGGCCTAGAGCTATTTCTGTTTCTGATCACTTTGCCTGGTATCCAGCGTCTGTGGTAGAAGATCCAGCATGGTACACATTGCAGTTTTTCCATGGCAAAAGCAATGTATACCCCCATTAACCATTGAGTTGCTTAGGGGCAGGCAGTAATTCATCCTTATACTGAGGTATACTGGGGCTGTTGCAACTTCTACTCTTCCACAGCCATTTTTCTCGGGGATAGGCACGTTTGCTTACTTCCTAATTCCCTGCTTATTCCAAAAATAGATCTTTATTTTATATTACTGCACACTTAATTTGAACTTTAATTTTGCTTACATAGTAATGAAAGCAGTTTACATAATAATTCCCTTGTTCCCTTGACAGTCCTTATTGCCTAGACATGCTGGTTTTTGTTACCTTACATGAACCATTAATTGGAATCTGATGTTCTTGGCGGGAGTACAGTCACAAATGACAGTGTCATACATCTGTGCTTACTGTGGGGGGAGTGTCTCAATTTTAAAATGTGAACAGAACCTCCAAATAAAATGAGCCTTAGAAAACAATTTCAAACACAGTCTGTTGTTGTAATATACAGGAAAACAAACAATTCTTCAAAAAGCAATTTTCCCAGAATATCACTGAGAGATTCTATTAAGATGCCTAGGTGTTAATATTTTCTGGATTATTCTCTATTCTTTTTTTTAGGCAAATTACTAGTTTATGCTTTATAGTTCATGGACTCATAGAATTATAGAATCATTTGTATTGGAAAAGACCTTTTAGATTATTGAGCCCACCTGTTAATCCAGCACTGCCAAGACCACCATACAGCACTCAGTGAGACAGGGTCCTGCTCCATGGCCTCCAGGATATAATAGCAATAGAAACAGATATCCACGCAGCTGCTGTGACAGTGTTCATGTTTTTTACTCTTCATTTCATCTAACTACAAAACAACATCATAGTTACTGTTGAAAATAAGGCATTAGTTGTTTAGCTGCAAAATATAGGGAAGTTTCCTCCTCACAAAGGAGAAAGCCATTAATGGCACAAGATTAATACTGATGGATGGCAGTGTGAGGCTTTGCTCCCAAGGGTGTTTGACTTGGTGCAAAATGGCAATACCCTTGTTTCAGACTTAACACAGTCTGTTTGGGCATGGTGGTGTTTCAGTCATTAAAAAATCCTCGGTTGGTTCTAGTTTTCATAAGCAATTGAAGCAGACTGAGAGCTGAGAACTGTCAGCTCTGGGACTTGATGGCCATAGTGGCTACCAAGATGGTCACGAGTAGCCAGATAACATATGTCATTTGGAATGCTGAAGCCATTGTTTGATGTATGTTTTAATCCAGTGCTGTTCTCAAAAGAAGGGATTTTGTCATCTCCACTGCTTGGTCACCTTCCCCATGCTAGTCATTCCCTGTCCCTTCTAGCCTTGCAACAAGTTAGACTGGGGCTGTCCTCTGCTCAGGGTATGCATGGCCATGTGCATGCAATAGCCATGGTCTGTCTCCGTCTTCATCTATTTCTCACATCTTTTGGTGAACGCCTTGCTATCCTCCATTAAAAGGGAGCGCAGGACTTCTTCACTGCAAATCCACCCTCTGATGCCCTGCTTGCCGTCTTTGGGAAGCTGAGCAATGTTCACTTGCTCCAAGGGCCTGTTAGAGATGCTTTCACTGAAGACATGTAGCCACTGCCATTTACACAGTGACTTCAGTGCTTGCAAAATCCAAAGATCTGGAGATGAAACCAAGAGTCAACACAACCTAGAGTTGAGATAGGATGGGGGGAATATCAAAAAGAGTTTGTGAATTCCTTCTTTAGAAGTTAAAATTCTACTCTTGGGGCAGCAGGAGTATTCAGGGGCCTCAGGGGCCCATCCTGCATTGCTGACAGCCCAGAGAGCCTGCACTGCTGTAGGAAGTTTCCAAATATGAATCTGAGAGTCTTCCTCCTGGGTTGTAATTGTGTTAGTAGCTTCTTGGAGGAAACATTAAAAGCAGAATCGGGCTGCAAGCAGTCCAGACAAAATGTCTGCATATTGCTTTCATGACTGTACAGAGGTATCTGGAGTGGGCATCGAGGCTTGGTCATCACACCTGGTGGTAAACCTCATTTGTTTTAAGAAACAGCAAAAAAATGTGGATGCCATGCCAGGGCTGCCTTCAGAGGATGTTTGCCATTGTTTTCGTCGCTGCGCATTCGCCTTTCTAGCATCTGTCTTGGATTGACTGCCTCAGAAAAGGCATTTACAAGTAGAATTGAAGTGTACTTAAAAGTCAAATATGGGTTGTTTGTTGTAAAGCAGCCGATAGATAGTTGGCAAGGCACCAAAAGGTCCAGACATTAATCTAATTGTTTACAGCTCATGGAGAGATTAATCCACAAGATTGGATGCCCTCATTTCCTTTACGCATTACAATGAATGTGTGAGATGCCAAACCCCATGGGGCAGCAGCAGAAAGAAAAATGGCTCCATTTCTGTGCAGTTATTGTTTCAAGTTTAGAAATATATTGATTCTCTTTGGGTTTTGATAAGAATATAAATGTAAAGTGCCTTGCTTAATATCAGAGTATTCTTGTTTCCTATCTTCAGTAAAACAAAATCGTGCTTTCTTATTTTAGCGTAATACAATGCTCTGCAAAATTCAGATCAGAGATAGGAAATAAAATCTATGGAATACACAGTGAAAAGGGTCAGTATGCACTTGCTGGCTTGTAAGGGCAAGCAAATTCTCTGCGTCCTTGAAAAAGGGGCAAACCTGTCTGCAGATATCCAGGCTGGTGAGCTCTGAAAATCTTGGCTACTGTAAGATGCCATGCTCTGCAAAGGGAAAAAAGCAACCCCAGTACTGCTTGGGTAACTGGTGAGAATACAACAAACACTCCTGAGTGGCTGTTGCAAGCAGGATTTCTGTGAAATAGGCTTTCTCTGAACAGAAAGTGGAGCTCAGTAGTAAACAGCACTGTAGGGTTACATACACTTGGAAGAGCTAGCGGTTCATTGAGACTAAAAAAAAGTGGCTAATCTGCAGGGTATTCACCTGACCCCTCTGCCCTCCTGCATTGGTCTGGCAGAAACACAGGCCCCCAGCCATGCCAGGATGTGCTGCCCCAGCTGCCAGGCACCAAAGGTAGCACTGAGCAGTGAACTTGGTCCCGGAGAAAGGGAATGTTCTGTCCTCATTATACCAGTCATGCTGATGGTGATCCTGAAAGGAGTTGCCCCTTCTGCTGGTGAGGTAAATTACTGTGACTTTGGCCAAATGCAAGATTTGGGAATGCTACCTGGAGACCAGATAAATAACACCTTGGTCTTGCAGACCTGTTAATCTGTGACTTACTGGTGGAAGTGGAAACATGTTCGTGGGCAAAGTGTGTGTGCATGTTTGCAAGCTAGTGGGCCTGTGAGCTGTTTACTGGTCATCACGATATTTTTTTGATGAAATTTTGCTACAGTTGCAAAGAATTTTCAAAAAGCTAATGGGACTGAGATATATTTATTCTGATGTTGCAATACCTGGCACATTTGGGGGAAGAAAATTAATATCCTGAACTAGTCTTTGCAGTGTTTCTAATTCCTTGACTAAGCACGTCCTCATATATCATTTTACTTCACTAGCTTTTGGGAAGAGGAAAATGTTTTGCTAGTCAGGACTTGTTTTGACTTAGTTTTTAATAATATCAGTCAGCACTGTGTTGCCTGAAAGTCTGAATCTGACAAAAGTTTACTTCTAAATGGGCTGCTTTTATGAGGTTATGTGTACACCCATTGCTCCTGAATCAAGATCATAAATGCGTGATTTTAATAACATTCAGTGAGAATACACATTTGCATATTCTTGGAGAAATTGTTCTCTGCTGCATAGTACAGCTATTCCAGCCATGACGTGGAGGGGGCATTTCAAGATTTGCATGTCTCTTAAAACATTTCACTTTGCAAGAGAGGGTATAGAAAGAAATAGTGCAACTAATTATTTTTTTCTCCGTAGTGCGGTACTTCTCGCTAGGTAGTGAGTGGCAGTACCAAGCATACCCAAAGTCAGGATTTCTGTGGTGCAAAAACCAGTTTGGGTGTTGAGTTGAAATCTGTTCATCACTGTACATGAAAACTAAGTGAGGGACTGACGAGAGGTAACTGTACAGCACAGTTTCAGTCCTCTACTTTCCAATTTATTTATTTTTTTTCGTTTTGGATCTCTTACTGAGCAGTCAGCATCGGAGGGTCTTGAGAAAAGGTCACCACAGATGCCTTTCTGTTTGTCAGAACCAGTGTTTCTTCCGCAGGGAGTGGAGCGCATTGACCTGCCGGGGCTCAGAAGCCTGCGCACCGCCCGCAACCTGGAGCAGGGCATGGTGCTGACCATCGAGCCAGGCATCTACTTCATCGACCACCTCTTGGACCAAGCCCTCCGTGATCCTGCGCAGTCCTGTTTCATCAACAATGACGTTCTGCAGCGCTTTAGAGGATTTGGTGGGGTGAGTAATTCTTAACTAAATGGCTTTCTGAAATCGTTTTTCAGTTTGTTTGCCTTTACTATGTACTTGAGAAGAAATCTTTTGGAAGTTGTCAGGTATTGTACACAGGGCTTGTTCCTGAAACAGCATCTTGGACCGTTTGACCCTGCAGACAAATTGCAAGTTCTTTTGCTGCCTTTAAAGGCAGTTTTATAGTTGTGGTATCTGATACAATAGACCTGGATTTTTCCGTTGATTGAAATACCTTCTGTCAGCACTGTACAGTGACTTGCCAGGTAGGTGTTTTGTCTAATGTATGATACATGTATGGTATGAAATATGAGACTGAGATCCATATTCCAGAGTTTGCTTCCTTGCAGCAGCGCAGTCCAGTGCTCCCTGCCAGAGCAGAAGAGCCTGATGCTGTTTTAAGTCAGGGAGGCGGTAGAGAAAAACCAGCAATAATTGCTCTTACTGAACCGTTGCCAGAATGGTGCAAAACTTGTGAATGTAAAGCCTTCCCTGTTTTCCGAGGGAACGGCCGATGGTGTTCACGTGCAGCGGTGCTCGAGGTGTCGCGTTGCAGGCTCCGGCAGCAGTGTGCGCGCAGGAGGGTCGGCCGGCTCGGGAGGTAGCCATGGTCTGGTTGATCATTCCCATGCAGGCAGCTGCTGTGCAAGTAGAGGGGCCTTGTTTCTCTGTGCTCTCCAGGGCACATTTCCCATTCAAAGCCACTGCCCTCGCAGAGCATTTAGCAGTTGCAGTGGCTTCCAGTGGGTTTTCATTTTAGCAGGGCGGGCATTTGAAGGGTGCCGCATTGTTCTCCAAGCTTCCGTATTCATGCACAGCGAAGATAGAGCAGGCAGCTGCAATGCCCCATCCTCCTCGTGGCTTTTCTGCTAAGTCTCAACAAAGCTAACAATCACTGGCAACGGCGGTGATTTTCTGGTATGAAAAGTCACTCATTAGGAATTGTCTGCTGCTGCCATCAGCTAATTTATCACTGTATGCCAGCCATGAGATGGTAATTACTGTAATGCTTTTGGTCTGAGCTGGCTTTGAACCTCCAACCCCAACAGAAAAGTCATGTATGCCATCACCAGTTGTGTGAACCGGCCAGGCTCCTGGGCAGCCACCTGTGGAGGCTTCCCATCCGATGTGTGTGAAGCCTTATCGAGAGACGTGGGACTTTACCCTCACTGGTGTTTAATTCACAGCTGAGGTTTGGGATGCTGCCTGTCTCTGTGTTGTTTCTTTATCAAGACTTGCCAACCAGCCAGATGAGATACTAGTGAACGAAAGGCAGCTTCCTCTGCATTTTCTGGCTGTGAACATGTTATATATGGCACTGCACGCTGAGATGTATTCTGAAGGAACCCTCTACTGCACTTGCGTAGCTTGACACTGCAACAACACCCAGGTTTAACTGTCTTTGCTTTCCTTGTAAACACTCTGTGGGAGTTTCTTGGCAGTTGAATTGATTCCTGGTGAGCTTTCTCTGGAGATGCTCAGCAAAGCCTATGTTTTTCCATGGCTTGCTGTGAATGCCCTCTCCAGCTCTGCAGCTTGAGGCATGTGCTGATGGCTCACCTGCTGCCTTCGTTTAATGGAATAGGAGTGACAGCACAGGATCTCTCCCTTGGTAATAAGTTGCTGGATCAGGCACTTTTGTTCCAGAGATTTCAAGCAAAGTCTAACTTTCTCCCCTGTTTTTTGCTTAGCTTCCTGTACTGATGACTTGTAAGGAGAGCTAGCCAGTAAACTTTGCTAAAAGGGGGAGCTGCCCAAAAACGATTGAGCAAAAATCTAAATCTCTGATCCCCTTGTGAACAATTCATTTTACTTAGAGAGTAAAAATAATAATACACACATACTCTGAGCCAGATGTTGTCACTTGATTTTGTGAAGGAGAAGAATGGAAATAAAATCTGAGACTGAAGTACATCCGAATATTTCTGCATTCTACACAAAAGCTGAATTATAATGCAATCAGAATGAATTTTTCCATCTTTACAATTCTGACTTGATTCTGAGTTAAATAGAAGATGCAGTTTGCTGTGTAGCGTGCTTAGTTATCTACACCCTGGTTCATTCTAGCTTATCCAGAATGAGGGAGTGTTTCTCTCCAAAGCATGTTCTCTCTACATGATTGAAAAAAGTTCCTGTGAAGCCCAATGTTTTTACTGACAAATATTAATAGTAAAGGGGTTAGTACTGGTGTCAGTTCTAGCTAAAGAGCTCACTACAGGCAGGCTAATCTTCCTTTAAGTTTAAAAGAAAATTACATTCTACAAAAGGAAATAAGTAGTCCATTTCCCTCTGCAGAACTCAGCACTAATTAAAATGTTCTTGGTTTGGTTTAGTGTAATTCACTTCAAAAATGAACTTATATTAACCAAAGTAACACCACTGTAATTTTTAGTAAGACTGTCCACCCAGGGAATTTGAATTTTAATGAATTCACCTTGAATTTGTGTCTTTTTTGGGCTTTGGATAATTTTCTTGACTGTGACAAGTCTCTGCACTGAGGAGAGAAGCTCTTTTGCCGTGCCCAGAAGAGCAAGACTGTAGCCATTTATTGTAATTTATGCTGCCTGGTATGAACCATAAAGAGATTATGAAAGCTGCAAGAGCAGGAAGGAGTGAGAGGCGGCGTGAGGCTTGCCCTCGCCCACTCTGCATTGCTGCCGGGGCGCGGGGCGTGTAGGCCCGTCAGCCGCCCGGCCTACCTGCGCCCCAATAACACAGGTGCCCAGACTTCGTGGCTGTAACTGCTGCTCAGAAACCTTGTAACGTGGGCTTTTCCAAAACAAGAGCTGTTCTGGGTCAAATGCACATCCCTCTGGGGGAAGGCAAGAAGTTTTGCTAGGGGATCTGCTTCTGAGAGAGTGGGCTGCCCTGCCTGAAGCCCTAAACTCTTCACTTGACAGCCGTTAAGTTCAGTCCTTCATAAGCTTCCTCGGCCGATTTGGGGAAGTTACCCAGTCACGTGCACATCGGTTCTGCAGCTGCAAAACTGAGTTCCATTTTACCGAGGTCATAAATTCTGTGGGGCAAGCGGTGCTGTTGGGCGCTGGCGCGGTGCCTGTCCCAGGGCACCTCTGCTCTGCCTGGACTCTGCCCACAGCGCGCTCATAAATAAACATGGATGTGCACATAGAGGTGTGCGTATATGGCTGTACGTATTGCTCAGGAAAAGCAGCCGATTCCTCAGGGAAGGGTAAATACCAACTCCAAATGCCGCCCTTTAGGGTTTGACATTTCCATTCTTCATAAGCTGATTACTGATTCGTGCAGCTCGTATGATGTTTTCTCAAAGACTTCAGTAAAACCGTTCAATCTTTTTCTGGCCTTAAATATTCAGACTCTGTTCAGGCTTTGTTTTTCCTTAGTATTTGTAGAACTAGCAAGACTTAATATGTGAAAACTCTCTGCAACATAGAGAAAATGCTGAAAGACAGATAAATGTTAAATACATTACTTTCTTTCATCTGCAGATTTTTCTCATTCAGAAGTTAAATAGATTTACAAAGCCCGGGACCTTGAAGATTCGCTAATATTACAATATTTTTCAAAACAATAGTACTTCCCTTACTCAGGAACAAATGTTAAACAAAATAAAAAGCAGGATATTTAATTGCTTTAGGTTCACAGAGCTGTACAGCTGTCTCTGTCCTGATTTTTATTTTTCAGAAGGCTGAGTTCTATTACTGGGTTTATGGTGAATGTGCAGTGTGGAGTTGAAATAGTTTACTAGGCAATAAACATTATGCTTATCTGCTTTTTAACATTTCATATTGTGCAGCAGTGATAATGCTACACAGCATTTTTGGGGAAAGTTTTCATAGAGAAGCAGTTGTCATAATGAAATATATAGCTTTCTTTAAAGTTCCCCTAAGAGAAGTGGTAGTTGTAGGCATCCCAAAAACAGTGACTAAACCTTCTTTAACCCTTTGCTCTTAAGTTGTCTAATTGACATAATTAGGTTAAAGTACGAGCAGTTGTTTCTAACCTGTATTTAGCTTACAGTTTATTGCTTCTTTTTGAGCCTGGATGAAGGGATTGTGTGCCTGAAGCTTCTTTTTCCAACCATATCAGTTGATTTAATAAAACTTATGGCCTCACCCTACTAATCTTCATCCTCGTTTATAAAATGTTTATATGTGGACCTTTAAAATTAAGTGAGCCTGACACAAGAACTTGCTTGTGAACAAAAGGAGGGAAGACTGGCAGCATGGGATGAAAAAGAGTCTTTGTGTAGCTCAGAGCATATTAGCCACTATAGAAAACATCCTGGTGTTGCCACATTGTGTAACGTGGTAACAGGAAAGCGCCTTCTGCAACCTACCCACTAGTCCCTGGGCTTGCCATAAGGGCAGCTCTATTTCCTAACCAGTACTGCTGAAATACAGAAGTTGAACTCTGCTCGTTGTAAGTTTGCTCTGTTAAAAATTATTGGTGAGTTGGTGGCTGAGTCAGAATAAGTCCCCTTGACTACATGCATCTGCCTCTGTAGGAAACTAGCTATAAAAACAGACACGTGGATCCTTAGCTAGACAGAAGCACGTGTACTAATTTATTTTGTGGGGTAGCATGCATAGCTCACGTCCTGTTAGCGTTTCTCAGTCAAGTCTCCCACTCTTAAGATCTTGCAGCGAGAGTATTGTTGCTTTCCACAGCCATAGTCAATTAAATGGTCAATAGATTAGAAAAAAAGGAGACATGTCACCAGTGGTCTTTTTTAATCACATCTGGGATCTGTCATCATGCAAATCTGGACTATTTAATTGGCCCAAATTGTTTCTTGATTCTCAAAAGCCTTTATATATATCATCATCCAAAAGAAATGAATGAGTGCTACAACCCTCTTCCCTTGGAAGATAGCACGGGAGACTCTGGGGAGCATGACTGTATTAGTAAGTCAGGACAAAGTGCGAGGCTGTATATATAGCTGACAGCAGCCCTGGTATTTAACTCCTGTGCTGTCCTTGGCTATGTCTGCACAGCCCTGCTTTGGGACAGAGTTGGGTCCATTGAGTCAAGCCACATGATGGTCTGTTGCTGGCGTTAGGCAGTTGTGCAATCAGGTCTATCTAGACAGATCATACCACTACCCTTGATAAGAAAAAGGCAGTTTAGGGACAGTTCTGGCATTTCTGGCTACTTCACCTTCACAGGAGTGCTTTCTGAAGCATGCCATTTCCCACCAAAAAAAAGCAAAGCCTTCCCTGAGGTGTTTACAGAGTGCCCTGAAAGCTGCTGGTGCTGTGAACCCCACACCTCGGTTTGCTGTTCCTTTAAGCCGTGTTCGATTCCAAACCACTCTGTAGCCCTGAAACAAGCAGCACTGTTGAACAAAGAGTCTGCAAACAGGGACAGCTCTGAGAGCAAGTTTCATAACCGCTGTCCCCCACTGGGAAAGGCAGTCCCAAGCCAGTGAGCCTTGCCAGGCAGATCCAACATCTTTTGTCCATTTGGACAGAAGACAAGACCAAATGCTGGACTCTCCTGTTGGGAAGGTTTTGCAGGTCCTCTGAAGCTGCTTCTTGCTGCTGCTGATTTTAAGCTCAGGGTGAAGTGTGGAAGGTGTGAAGGGAAAGAGCAAATGCAAAAATTCACTCCACCTTGAGAACCTGTGCTCCTTGGCAGTTGTGTTGTTTTTAGGCAAAGGCAAAATGCGCAGTGAGAGTGAGAAGTCTGTCTTCTCTCTTAAGACAAGCACCCTTTTCAGGTGAGAGTCATCCAGGCAGAGATATTTTAAGATCCTGGAGAAAAGAGGTGGAGCTTTTCTAGGAGTGATGGTTGAGGGCCCCATGGGAGCAATGGGTTTGTGTGCCTCCAGTTACACCTCACAGACCATTTGGAGATGCTCGTGGTGAGCAGGCTGGTGCAGCAGCGATGGCTCTCCTGCTTTTCACAGCAATCCACAGCTGTGGATTGATTATGTGATCTCCTAATAAAGTTTCTCCTATACAATGAGCTGCTCTATGTTCCATTGCAAATTGATGGGTTTCCCCATTCTCCCCATTTAGTAACTCTCAGTTCCTCAGCTTAGGTGGCTTCAGCAGCCTCCTGTGCTCGCCTCATTCAGAATGTCTCACTTCTCACCTCCACTGGGGTCTCCCTTCCTGCACTTCTTAGACAATCCCATCTCTCTTTGTCCATTAGTTGTCAATCTGATCTCACCTCACTGTATATTCCTTACCTCAGCTCCTTTCATCAGTCTAGCTCCTTTACCCATCCTGATTTTTTCTTGTGTTCTAGATAGGACACAGCACTGACAGACACCTTGTCTCACTTGTTCTTCCCCCTCCCTCTTTGTCTTTCATCTGCTCTGCTTTCAAGACAGTCCATCTTCTCAAAGAGTGAGGAGTTATTGATGAAGGCATAAAACACTGAACTGGAAAACGCAATTTATTTTTTTTTTATTATTTTTTTTTCCTAATCTTACTGGCTAAGCAGACGCATCGTGGCTGATACTTCTCTGTAGCTGATAAACTGGGGAATTTCAGCTCAAGCAGGTGAAGGTTTGTGTGGCTGGCGGTGCTTGGGAAGAGGCCCTCCATGTAGGCAGTATCAGCTTGAGCTTTGTCTCACCTCCTCTCCGCTCTCAGACTTGTTTTGCACTAACATTTTCACTTTCCAGATCAATGCTGTACCCAGCTCCATTTACAGTGGTCTGCTTGCCAAAGTGATGCTTTGGCTTTTGCCATGTCACCAGATCTGTCCGCGGGATTCTGACACCGTTGCAGGACTTGTCTGGTACCAGCAGGTTTTTGGCAGGGGCTGATCAAACCAGGCAGGTTGTGCCTGGGCCCAAGATCCAGCAGGAGAGATGCTGGGGGCTGCTGCAAGGCAGAGGGCACAATGCACCTTTAGATGCAATGTGGCCATTTTGCTGAATCCTTGGGTTATTTTTCACTTGGCTGATGAAATTCAAACCAATGAATCAAAAAACCCACCCTGGTACAATCTGTTCAAGTGTATAGAGTCGTTCAACGTGTTGCTGATTTGCTTTCCTTCATCAAGGCACTGGTGTTTCAGGCACACCAAGTGTAAAGAGCCTCACGGCTTGCAAATTTACAGCTGTCCAAATCAAATGTGTGAACTCAATGGAGTTTGTTTATTTAATTCTGCTTTATAATACATTTAACTTGATACCAAGTAAAAGAAATATTCTGGCAAAGACATCATTAAACAGTTTAATAAGGACTGGATGACTCATTTTGTTTGAACAAATGGATTATTTTGCAATCAGAAGTACAAATGTTAACCAGCTTTATTTTTAGTTGAAAATGTCAAGAGGTCAGAAACAATTCAAGCAACTGTAAGGTGGGAGTCCCCAGAGTTTGTGTTCTCTTGGATTTTCACCTTACTAAAATTGCTTTTATTGCAGCTTAGCGACTTACTAACATTTTTCTGATAAGATAACGGGAAATGACTGTGTAGGCATATTTACTGGTAAGAAAAGATTAGAGTCAAACAGAAATGGAGCATACGTTTCGTTTTAACAGAACAAGAGCTGGAAAACGGGGAGGATCTGCTTTTTCCTTACGTGATATGAAATGTAGTTACTGCATTTTAAAAGGAATGGCTGACCTGCTTAGGGCTTTCTCATCAACTCATAGTTTAACATTTTGAATATCAGCTACAAGCTGTTTCATGCTGCAGTTCCTCCTTTGCAAGTTTATTGCGTTTAGAGAAAAGAGAATGTGATGTTTAAATGGAAAGAGCAGCTAACTGCAGCTCAGCAGCAGGACCACTTTGAGAGCAGGCACTTGGGGCATCACGAGGCACTGATGTTGAACCTCTCCCTAGCAAGCCATGCTCTAGCAGGCTGGAGGCAGACTCACAGGTGAATGTTCCTTCTGCTGCTCCAGGTGTCAGGGCATTGACATTTATTGGCCCCATGTAACTACACAGCGTGAGCTCACTGATGCTGCATCTCAGCCTGTCCCTGGTGTACCTGATGTAGCAGAGGCACCACCTGAGTCATCTGCGGGGCCACCAGCTCTTGTGGGGCTCCATTGCCAGGGGTCACCATGGAGCTTGTGTGATCCCAGGAGGGTGGCAGGGGCTGGTGGTCCAAGGGGGTTTGGAGGCTACACAGCTCTGTGGTATGGTGCTGGTAATGATGGACAATCCGGTGCATGCAGTAAGTTGCTCTGCCTGGTGTTGCATCAGCACCACAGACTGGAACGTGCCTTGTGCTCTTTCTACTGTCACTGCCTGATGTGCTTCTCATCCCCAGCTGGACTGTCTTGGTAACCGTGTGTTCTCTGTAACAGGTCCGGATCGAGGACGACATCGCAGTGACGGCCAGTGGAATGGAGCTGCTAACGTGTGTCCCACGCACTGTTGAAGAAATAGAGGCTTTCATGGCAGAAGGCCAAGGCAGTGCCAAGTCATTTGACAGCCTCTCCAGCCAAAAGCAGTAAACTTCAGGATGATACTTACTGTCTCACACTAATCAGTCATCGTTCTGATTTAATACTGCAGCATATAAAATATAATGCATCCAATTCTTAATAGCAAGGGAGGCAGGCAGGCTATTAAGCTGGAATGATTCATTCATTAAAAATGAAGGTAGAAGGCTTCAGCACTTGATATCCAGGTAACTCAGACGCTGCTGCTTGCAATCAGCAGTTTACATTACTAAGTGCCACCTGAATAACCCTGCTGCATTATCAGTGGGGCTTATACTTCTGTCAAATCTCAGCTCAGATGTATCTTGCAATTAAATCTCAATGTTGATGATTTAAAATACCAAATGGATTATCTGAATGCTGTCAGCAATTGTAACAGTTTAAGTCCTTTTTTGAACTTCATCACAAGTACTGCAAAAGACAGAAGAAAAATCAGCTATTCTCAGTGGACATAATGACACTTATATTTTTCTTACAGATCTTATTTCAGTGTCAATGGAGTAAGCAGAATCAAATTTTTATTAAAATTCATTCTTTGCATCATTTATTCTCACAACTTTGTGATCATTATGCTCTTCTGCTCCCATTCCTACTTCTTTAGCTGACCTTTCTACCAATTTGTTCTCTGAAGCTTTGACCCTTCATTAGCCAGATTTGTCTGCTCTGGGTAGTGGATGTACTGATCCTTCACACACAGCCTGATGCTTATTAGATTTTGTCCAGCTATTTGTTCCTTAAAAATGTAGACTGCTGTGGTGTTCATGAGCCTTAGAAATGGCAAAAAGGGAGTATTTTTGCTGCAGGGCTCAAGGTCATTCAGCAGCATATGCTGTGCAGAATGGTAAAGTTATTTTTAACTGTCCAGTGTTAGCTGGTGCAGAATGAAATAATGTAAATTTTATTTGGATACACCACAGATGTATTAAGAATGATCATAAAATGATTTTCCATTAATGCAAGACTTAGATTACCCACAGAAGCCTTTCCTTATTGTAGGTGTTCATCAGCCTGCAGAAGATCAAAAAACATTTCTTGCATCATAAAATAGCACTAGTTGCTGTAACTACATAAAAATAATCTCGCCCGTGTTATGAACACATCAAAACTCCTGTTTGGTCTTCAGGCTCCATTGCAGTTTGACTGCAAAGCCACTTCAGAACATCCCTGTGCCGTGCTGGGGAACTGAAGTCACAGCAGGTTGTCAGGGCTTTTCTGGGTCTTACCACTTACCAGATGAGGATTTTCTCACTGTGATCAGCTCACTTGACCATCTCAGCATCTCAGTTCTGTTGCTCACATCCTGGAGTTGGCATGCAGGCGATGGGACCAACCTAGAACTTCTGGGTGCTTGCAAGTGCCTGTCTTACATGGGGCATACAATGCAACATGGACTTGGACAGTATCAAAAACTATTGTGTGACAGTCTTTGTGCCCCCCAGCCAGGACTGGATTTAGGGCTGAAAAAATTTCCTTTAAACTTGTGAAATGTGTTGCTCTACATAGAGGTCTTTTTGCTAATTGGGTTATCTGTGTGATGAGAACCTGCTCTTTATTCATAACTGCTTGGTAACCCATTGCTAAATAGGAAACTGCATGTTGGAGACTAAAGAAACACGTTGTGAAATAATTCAGGAGACTTCACTCCTTATATTTAACGTTAGTTTATTAACAAATTAGCCTATTTACATTTTTGTAAAGATTGCTTGGCGTTGGTTTATAAGAGGTGAGTGCAAGAGGTCTCAAATGCAAAGGGGAAGGGTTGAGGAGGGGAGGGGCTGAGATCAGCAGCTTGTTCCTGCGACTGCACCAATGCTTCCTTCTGTGGTGACTGCAAGTCTTGTCCCTCTGAAGTGTAATACCTGTGCAGAGGACATCAGCCTTTGCTTTGGTGGCTTTGCAGGTATGAGAACACAGAAACTACACTGGCACTGCTCTGGACTCATCTGCCTCTAAAACTCAGGAGTTTTTTTCAGTGCAAGACAGTGCCTGTGGCCTCAGCCATGTTCCCTCCACATCCAAATGCTTTCCTGTGGCATGCTCTGAACACACCCATGGGATCGCTCACTGCTTTGGGCACTCCAGAACCTGCTGTTGCTTGGATTCAATAGCGGTTACTATTTTAAAGTAACACTTCAGAGATTTTTAAAAGAGAGAGATTTGGAATTGTTTCAACTAAGCCATAACCCCAGTCTAGTTAATAGGCCTTTCCCTGCCTGTGATTAATCTTGGCAAATATTGGTCTCTGCTCCTGCAGAACAGGTCGAGCAATCTGGCGTGCTGCAGGAGGCAGAACTGGTTCTGCTTCGACATGTACCGGCGAACAAACCCTGCCGCCAGTTCTGGGGGGAAAACACCCGCTCATGTAACTGGCTTCTCTCTTTTACTTGCCCGAGACGTGGATGTGTTTCAGTCAGGGATGGTGCACCATCTCCCATTTTCCTTCATAATCGGGCCCATGAGTTTGGTGAATAGAAATTTCATCCTTCCTTCCAGAAGTCTCTTCTGTAATTATGATAATTTTTATCCATTCAAGCAAATAATGAATTAGAACTTTTTTTCCTAAATTAGCATGGGGTGGGGCAGCTTTTAAAAAGAGGTGAAGTGCTGTTTAATGTGCTTAAAATATACTAGTGGGGGGAAAAAATACAGGTTATGGCAAAGTTTCTTTTTGATTATATTAGGATATTTTAGGCCGTTAGCTATCAAGTTTTCCCAAGTGCCTATTCCCCCTGGTGCAAATAGACTCGAATAGAGTGGCACCAAAACAACAAAAAAGAGTGTGTCGTGTTGAGCAATGCTGTGTGTTTAGAAAGGTCTGAGCACTTCTGAACCGATAAATTTAAATTGCGTCAGCTCCCTGGGGTTGGATGCACTCTGGATTTATCTGCCACGCCAATTATGCTGCTGCAGCTACGGGGTATAGTTAAAGCGGTAGAGTCTCCTAATGCTTGTGGAGGCTGGAAAAGACCTGTTCTTAGTGGTACAGTGAGGAAACAGGAATAAAGTTTCCTGGTGAAACGTACAGTGCTGTCACGCTCCTGGTAGTGACGGGCGCTCTGTTCTGTCACGGACCACAGTCATTAAGAAAAATGTCAAAAGGAAAACTTTTATTTTTATAGGCCTACGCTGAAATTTTCTTGTGTAGTTGTGTACTTATTCCAGCCTTTCTTTAGGAAGAAGAATCATCTAAGTCACCTCGGTATGGGTGTTCTCCTGTGCCATGCAGTGGAAGGGCGAGATTGCAGCCTTCTGCTGTCACACAGCCTGCGCTGCTCCACGCCTCTGCCTTTGCTCCTCAGCTGTCTCAGACAGCTATTTTGGAAGGAGGGGGCTTAGAAAAATACACTTAACATCTTTCTTGTGACCAAACTCGCCCGGGGCAGATTTAAAATTTGTCCATGGCTTCACATACGATGTGCTGCACGCAGCTGAAATGCTTCCCTGGCAAACAAAGCAAGCACGGAGACTGCTACGCCAGAAATGTCATTGTGCAAACAAGTGACTTTTTGTAACTCAGTGGGTTTGTTTTAAACAAGTGGCACTGGAGCTGTCAGGATTAACAGGTGAAGTCGCTCTCCAGAGCATCAGAAAGAGTATTACTCCCGCTCAGAGACTTAAGAAATCATTTTCACCAAAATCAGAACCAAACATGAGAGATTTTGATCCCCTCTTGTTATTTCGGGGAGGATCCCACATCAGCCTGTCAAAGCAACTGCAGGACAACAGGGCCACAGAGTCCCAACTCACAGACAGCCAGGGAAGAGACTAGCTCCTGCCTTTCCTCCCTAGCTCCTGCCTTCTGCACCAGAGCAGGTTCACAGTTAACAATGGAGACGAGTTCAGGTCATCTTTTTCCTTGTGGGGTTTTTTTGTTAAATCAGCAATTCAGCCACAGCTGGAATGAGTTTCTCATTCTTCCCATTGAGTAAAAACCCTGAGTGGAAGAGAAGAATGGAGACTGGTGCAGTTTCTTCTCAAAGACAGTTGCTTGAGGCAGGCACCTCTGCATTTAAGGGAAACAGAAAGGGACAAGAAAAATGAGACCAGCATTAGAAGCAAAAGATTTTTATTAGCTTCTGATATTTCAACCCTACCTACTTAAGCTGCAGCTAGAACCAAAAAACGGATCTTTGTAAAAAGACTACCATAATCCAAGACAATCCATAAAAGTTTTCTGCATATATGAAAAGTTTAAATTCAAAAAGAACTTTTCAAGGTTTCATTTTCTAACAGCATCTTCATAAAGATGGTGTCCAAGTTATCTTCCTAAGTACAGAAACAAGGCAAACAAGCATCCTACAAATTAATCTATGGAAAAAAAAGGTAGTGTAGGAGGGAAATTAAGACAGTGTAATAATCTGGTAGCCAGACACACAGGTTAAATGTAACACAATCATACCATCAATGAAATATTTTTAAATGAAAATAAATTAAGGTTACATCAAATCTCCTGCTTCTATTGTTTTAAGTCCTCAATATAGTACATACCACTGCATTATGCATCATGGCAAAGACGTAGCACTAGCATTAAAAAAGTTGCTATAGAAAAACTTTTATGAAAATAAAACAAGACCAAAGATACTCTTTCACGGAACTGTACGATGGCTATAGAAATCAGTTACTCAAACTAGGGCCATCTATTTTTAAGATCACTGTGACCTTCTGTAAGATCCTGGTTGCAAATCTGAGCAGCCATGAAAATGGGAGATGAATGTGAAGGAGCAGTGATCCATACATTCTGGCTGAACAGATGCTCTCTTACCCCTTTCATTGCTTAGCCAAGCTGCACATTTTGTTCTTCCCGATACCTGCACCCCAACAGGAATGCAGTTTTGCAGAGCACATTTTTGGTAGCATTTTGACGTTTTCTGGAAACCCAAATCTTGTTTTTGTAAGGCCCCAGTCATTATGTGAGCAATGTGAAGATGGGCTTAAAAGGCTTTGTCAGTGTGCTTCTCTACCTCTTGTACATGATGCTTCAGACTCGTTTGCCATGTGGAAGCCAACTGCCTGTGTATATTCTCATAGTATATTGCTATTTTTCTAGAAAACATCAGTAAGCATCCCCGCTCGCTATTACTACACTCTCCCCCTTACCTATAACCGGATAGTAAAGATCTAAGTGGTGCTTTATAGGACTTGCTCTACAGATTTAAAGTAGTCCAGCAAACATGAAAATCAAACACCTCTGCAGTTTTGTGATACGTAATGGAAAAAACCAAAGGGCTTAAATACACAAAAAGGTATTTAAAAGACATTGTATCCAATCATGAGTTTCTGATACTCCTGTGAACCATCCTGATGGACTCCTCCCACTATGCAAAATATAAGAAGGTAAGTGAACATTTTTGTGGAAATTCTATTTCCCTAATGCTAAACTTGACTATGTTGACTATGAATTTAGAGCTGCACTTATTAGATAAAATATTTTAGAGGAGAAAAATATGTGAAACAAATACCCTAAGCAGTTTCTGGTTTAATTGTATCAAATCTTCAGTGTTAAACCTAAAGAGAAGAAAATCTCCACAATACGGTGGTTAAAAGAACCGAGTTTTTGCTTGGTTACTGCCTGGGTGTTGCAGACAGGCTGCACCTTGAGAGTTCATTGCAAAAGGCTGCAACAGTGTCTACTGTCCACTGTTTTCTGGATTTGTTGTGGTGGTTTCAGTGCCAACAGGCTGCACATTGTCTGCAAGATTGTGCGCGTGCTCAAGGAACAAGTCTTTCAGTACACTCAGCTCCTTGGTCAGGAGCTTAATTTTTGCCTCTAAACGTTCATTTTCTTCTTTGAGCTGGTTGACCCTTTGCAGCGTGTCTTGTGCTTTCTGCTTGCTTTTTAACCGGCTCTTTTTCACTGCCATGTTATTTCGCTCTCTGCGCTGCCGATACTCATCGCTGTTTCTATCCACAAAGGAATTCTTCTTGCCCTGTTTGCTCGGAGGCACAGCTTTGCCTCCGCCACCAGGACTGACGGGCACCAGCTGGGGAACCTGCTGCAAACCACTGGTGTGTGCTTGGGTGTGAATCACGCTTACTCCGTTCGCATCTGTAGCGGGGTTCTGTTGGGATGTCTTGCTCATTTGGACAGACTCTTCTTGGACACAACAGAATGTGTTAGGAGACTGAAAACTGTTATGTTTCTGGGTGTTTCCAACAGGTCTTCACATGGATTAAGGGCAAGGTGTACCTAGTAGGAAAAAACCAAATGCTATTAAAGGTGCTGGCTTCAGCTATGATCTTACACATCACTGGCTTTAGCATAAGGTACTGGTGGTATGTCTGGCAATAACACATGACTACTGTGCTGGAAATGGACAAGCTGCCAACTACTTTTGAGAAGCCTCCTGAACATATTTGGATTGGAAGGGACTGTTACTGGGTCATCTAGTCAAGCTGTTTGCATTGTTCACTGGCTTTACTCAGTTATTCCAAAGCCATCCCTGATGGATGGGTGTCTAGCCTAGCCTTGAATATCTCCAGTTTCACAACCTCTGTCTTGGCAACAGGTTCCACTGTCTAACTTTTCCTCCAGTTATATAATTTTCTTAATTTTCAAACTGGAGTTTTCCTTCTGCAGCCCAAACCTATTAACAGCCTGACTCTTGACCAACAAAAGTACTTGATCCTTGTCCTCTTCAGTCCATCCCTCTGTGCATATGCACAGACAAATTCCTCCATGGTCTCTCGTCTCTGGAGTGAAGATGCTCAGACTGTCCACCTTTCCTTCATCATCTTACAGCACTCACTTTTGATGATGATGATGCCCAAATTGATGACTGTTTTAAGGTCTCACTGAGTGGAAAAATAGTTCTCTATGAAAGAAGTTAGTGTGCTGCAAAGGCTGCGACTGAATGACATTAAAGGAACCCCTTCAACCACAAGCTCAGCCTGTAATGGTACTGAAACAAGCAGGTGGGACGGGAACACAGGGTGATGGCAACATGAGAATCACTACGCAGCAAAGACGGGACTGTTGCCACCCACAGGAAGAGAGCAGCCACAGCTGACTTGTCCACAAAAACATTCCCCTGCTATAGCTCATGCAGCGGTCACTGGCCACTCTCCTTTCCAGCAGAGAAAAAGGCCTGATGTGCAGGACACCTTCTCACCTGACACGTTCTCCTACTGCTGAGGTCAGCCTGCTCCTAACCCTACTGGTGGCACAAGGAGGACTCCACCACAGCTGCTGCAGGGACGTAGCCCTGGCAAGGCTAATAGCTGCTCCCCTTCTCTTTCCATCTCACAGGATCACCTCCTAAATGTCTGGGAGAGAAGTTTGGAGAGAAGAGGGGAAGGGGAACAGGGTTGTTCTAAGTTCCTGAAACACCTAGTTACGGCTCCAATGAAAAGTACTCGGTGATCAGTCAAATGAGCATTGATGTCTTGACATTAACGTTCAAGTATCTAACTGGCATGAACCAATCGTGCTGCCAGGTCAGACTGCAGTGCAGCCCTGTGCTCTGTCGCACGCACACACGCGGTGTCACACGGCTTGCTTGCGTCAACACCCTCCTTGCCCACCCTCAAGTAGATCCCCTGGGAAAGCAAGAAGTTGAAGTTAGCGGTGAGCAATGCAAACTGCCCAGTATCAGCAATGACCAATCCGGGGGATTATGGCTCGCACCAGTAACAGCACAGGAGGTGGGTGACTGTACTGCCCATGTCTAACTGATGAGTGGATCTGGGGAGATGTTTGTAAACAAGCTGCTGTGTGTCACCGGTCATTCCAAACTCACGGGTTCATCAGCTGCTTACTGTTCTGTTTTTCTCAGCAGTCTGAGCTGCTCTTTTATCTTCTGCTAGGGTATCATTAAAAAGGGTAAAATTCTACTGTCTAGATCAATTGTGAATTTTTGTCCATAATGAGAAAAGCAGAACGAGATGCAGCTGCAGAGTGTGGTTCAGTAAAATTCACAGAAAAGCCTAGTAAGTTTGACTTGAATGTTAGACTGGCAGGGCCAGTTGTAGTAGCTGAGCGTGTGTGAATCCACAGGCACTTCTAGTCAAGATGCATATCTGCGCTCCTCTTGGAGCACACCCTGGCTTGGTCTCAGCTTTATTTTTAAGTACAGGATTTCTGCAGACCTCAAAGCGTGTACAGCTCTGCTAGATCGCCTCTGACAACTGACTTTTTCCACTAATTTTTGGCATCTTTTCAGACAGAATGGTCTCCTGTCCCCTCTATTTCAACACGTTACAATGCTTGCTCACTTCATCTGGACAGCCCAGTTAAGCAACCTATACCATTTTCACAATCTGCTTTTTGGGCTTCCTGAGATACTAGAGAGGAAGGGGTGGCTCCTGCCCCCAAAGGCACTCCACCTGACCGGTAACAAGTTTCTTCACATCACCAGGTTCCATGTGCTATTTCTCTCTATGCTATCAAAACTCTTTAATATTGCTTCAACATTTCCTTCAGATCTCTTATCAAATTCCCCTGTAATTTAAAGGAAAAATTATTTTTTCCATAAATCCAAATTTTAATGGAGTATTTTAGTTGGGCAGTACACAGCTATAAGCAGAGAAGATGAACCAGTGTCACACCTCTCAAGCAAGCATTCTAACCCTGCTACAACAGACCTCCCTCGATTCCTTCCCACGGGAACTGATCCAGTTTGTATCAAATAACTACTTCTTGAGTGAGACATGCTCACAACAGGCACTGCGACAGGGCAGCAGGTACCAGACATACAGAAGGGGCTGTCAAGAAGGGTTAGTGAGGTAAAGGACACAGTAATTGGGAGAGGCCACGAGGGTGGGGAGGCAGACAGGTCTCAAGAGTTCATTTCTCAGACATCATGCCACACAAATGCAGCAGTTGCTCTGCTCCTCTCTCCAAACAGGTTTCCTGTGAAGGGGTGACAGCCCCAGCACAGCAGGCTGCAGCTCCTTGGAGAGCCAGCCAAGTTTCTGACCATCTTGTTCCCATAAAGCTGCTCATTAGCTTGAGCTCAGCGACAGCCCTAGGCTGGTTCCACCCAGCACATGGTAGTGTTTCCAGTGGCCAGTTAGAACTGCCTTGTTCTCTCCTTGGGCCACCAACTGACCACCCACTACAGCATAATAGCTGGTAACTCAGAGGTGTCTTCACAGGCTGAGATGTTTCTTACTGTCTGAGAGTGCTCCTCAGGGACTGCAGAGCCTCCCAAGCAAATCAAGGCCTTTATTATCTTTGCTTTCACAAAAACAAAAATTTAAAAAAGTTTAGCTTCCAAATGTTTGTTTTGGCAAAAAACAAAAGATGTGTTTTAATTTGTTAATTAAATCAGGTTTTTGGGTTTGTTGTGTTGGTTGGGTTTTTTTACTTAGAAGTAAAAAATATAAAGCAGTATTCTCTGCTCCTTTTCTGAGATGTGACTTGAGTCTGATCATTGGCCAGGATGACTTTAATGCACGTTCAGCTGTCTTCTGGTAACATAAGATCAGTCACAATATAAACAGCAATAGGTGGCCTCCCTTCCCTCTGACTTCAGTAGGAATACCCTAGTTGGATTTGACCCTAAATCCAGATGACCCTGTACAGAGAACAACAGCATAAAACTCCAAGAAGGGCCCACTCGTGCATGGTTTCCCACCCAGGCAAGTTAGTCAGAGCTGATGTTAACTCTCACATACTGAAGGCTTGGCAACAAATTTTTTGAGACTTGGTAGCTCAAACCTATCATCTGTTGCCACAGCCAACAACATCACTTTCCCATATTTTTCTCAGAACCTCCATTTCTTCCATACACCTTAAAAGACAAACGCACTCCAACATCCTTAAAAAAAAACGTACTCGGAACATCTAAAGTATGTATTTCAATTGCAGGCTAGTAGCACTGATGGCAGAGCCACAAACAATCCCAGATGCCAGGAGGCAAGCAGGGGATCAGTTTGTCTCTAGAATTATACTGCAGGTGGCTATTTCTAGAGATTAACTAATTCCTTAAATCCTGGAATTTTTCAGATTAGTAATTTCTATACTTTCAGAAGAGGCATTAAAACCAGCACGGCACTGTTGCTGAGGGGATTACTGAGTTGTCTTTAATGACTGCTATTTCCTACCAGGTGTCAGAGCTAAAACCAACGTCAAGCTTTCCATGACAGATCCATTTTGAAAGCTGCGTCTGGAGATACACAGATTTGATGAGAACCAGAAAGATTTGTCAAGACACTCGAAACTCCACTGAGAAGCTGGAAAAGCAGAATACTAGTTATTAAAACCCGACGCTTTATGGCGGCTCGGGGCAGCTGCGGGATCCCTGCGGCCTTGCGCGCTGCCGGGAGCGGGGTGAAGGCAGCGGCGGGGTGACAAGCGCCGCTCGCAGGGCTCTCCCCGGGCCAGGTACGCTCCTTAACGGCCGCGACGCCCGCCCGGGTCAGCTGTCAAAATCCCCTCGAGCAGCCCCGGCGCGGCCCCGCCGTCCCGGCCGCGGGGCGGGGAAGACCCGGCGGGGCCGGAGCCACCACGGGGACCGGGCCCGCCCCGCCCCTCCCCCGCGGGGCCTCTGGCGGCGCCGCCACCGCCCTCCCCGG